>JAQFVV010007159.1:0-146187 GCA_028023455.1 Epiperipatus broadwayi | reverse complement strand
ATTTGAAACATCAAAACACAAATCATCCACACAGATAGATTTTATATTTATTTTAAGATTGTCGAGTATGAATAAACTACATAGATTTGCATTTGAAAAGAAAATATTCTATCCCTTATTTAACCTTAGGCCAAAAGTTCACAGTCTAACCGGCATCAATCCATCTGATACATTGATGTATTCAATGTAGCATGAAAATATGACAGCACAAAATACCATACTGTCAGGAATGTACATCTGAACAGTATGGTTAGAGAAGACATTGACTCTCAACCAAACAGGAATGCTACATCTGATGGCAAGAAGAACAAAAAAAAAACTCCATAGGAAGGGATTGTGTTTTCCATCTTACTATTGCCTTTCATAGGCAAAAAGGGGTGTGTGGCATATAATGGAGATCCAGCATGTAGCAAACCTCATACTACATCTACTAATTACACCAATATATCCAATCCACTGACCTAATTTAACTACAAAACAAATAACCTAAGATTACCCTCCCCTAATTAATTAATATAACTTTACAAATCTATATAGCCATTTATTCCTGACTTAAATTTAAGATTTATATAAGTTCGCACAGATGGTTTTATAAAAGTTTGTTTTTTAATGTTGAGCATAGATCGACTACATAGATTACATGCTCAAAAACATTTCAGAATAAATATAAATGATCAAAATATAAAGTCATTGATGTAATTGCAGAGGGAATTCACAAGAAACTCAATGGCATTCATCATATGATGCCACATTGACACCAATAACTAAAAAGACATCCGAATAAATACATTTTAGATATTCAACGTAAGATATCATTATTTACCGAATGTCTATATATTTTAATCAAATATGAAAACAAAAACCTAATTAAATGTGAACGAATCTATGCAAGCATCAATACTCAACTTAAATTTAGTGCATTTAAATAATTTATACAAATAAATATTAATAGAAATAAAAAAATAAAAATGGAAATGATTTTTTTTTAAACCTAAATGTATAAAATCTAAACATTAATTATCAATTTGAAATTTGAAAGTCAGATAAGAGTTCATTTTAAAATTTAGGTTCTGAATATTAAAAGCTTGAATGAAAGTTCTTAATTAATTTTAAATTTTATAGTTCATGTCTTACAAAAGGAGAATCACGGTTTCAGGTGCCAATTCCCATGACATCTCTATTTGAAGTTTGGTCTGTTGTTCTGGAGGAGGCCTAAGCTGGTTCAATCCTGGTATTACAGTCATTTTATTTGAAATAAGTGAGAGAGAGTGACAAGTGCGTCTTATCGCTCTTCTCACAAAAATTAAGCTGGAACTCCACTTAAATTTTGATATTTTTCTTTTTTATAGTACTCCTCCAGATTCATTGAACATTGTTTCCTGTTGCAATAATTTTCATTATGGTCCGGGCCTTCATTGCTGCTTCTATATTGGACATCTAATTTATTTTTTATTCTCTTATCTATATCTTTCAACTGACCTTTTTTTCTATAAGAGCCCCAAGGGCTAGTTTGCTTTTCAATTAATTTATAAAACAATCATTTCCATTTACAAAAATATTTTATCTTTAGATCTTGTACTTTTTTTAAAAAAAAGTACGTTCAAATATATTTTTTTTTTAAAAAATAAAATAATTTTTAAAGTTTCGCATCTGTGCGAATATATATATACATATACATGTTTAACAACTCTTTAATTTTTTAGCTTTTAGTTTTTATTTACAAACTTAGTTTTTATTTTAATCTTAAATTAATGTAACGACATATTTTATACCATTACAATATATATATATTTCAGAGTAATTTGAGATTAAATGAAAGAATAAGGGTACATAAAAGTAGGGTTAGAAATAAATATTTTGTTCTGCTAAGGTTGTCTTCAAGAGAAATGAAATGAAAAGAAGAATTAAATAATTTTTATTATTAAAAAAATATGATTCTGAAGCAGTTAAATGGGAGGTAAGTGAAACTGTGGAAAATGTTTATTTTAAACTGTTGTTAGATTATAGTTTTTTATACTTGAGAAGTCTCCTTCTAGCAGTGAAACCATTGGTTGTATTTTAGAATTTATTTTCTTGGCTAGTATGATTGAGTTATGAATTGGGGTAATTTTGATTATATATATATATTATAATGGCAATGGTTATTTGGATGGTTTGATTCTATTATTTTTATTTTATTTCAATTATATTTTATATTATATATACTTATTTATTATACTTTTTATTTTTACAGCATTTATTTATTCTTATTTCTTATTTGTTTACTATTTGTTTTGCTAACCGAAATATCCTGGTTTAGCCTCCAACTGTAATGGATATTGTTTATTTATTTATTTAACCAACGCCGTTACAATACAAGCAGAGAGCTAATACGGATACAAATTTAACTTCATATCTATACCCTTGACCGAACCCCAAGGCAATATGTACATATTATCTTGGCATTATTTTTCCCAATCAAGAACCCTTGGCTGCTGAACAAAGCAAACTATTTCAAGAAATTTAACGAATGTTCAGCGCTTGCTATTCATTTTTTATAATTGGGAAATTAGCACGAACAAGCAGCACATGAATACCCTTAAAAATCAGCCTTATCCTTTAATCACTAAATTACAGTTTCCCCTCCCCCCCTGTCATAGCTTGGTGATAGGATAATAAAGCACGTATATGCAATTTACGAATAAATATGTTTAATAACACTCACTTTTATAAAAAAAATATACATGATAACAATAATAAAAAAAACACACACTTATATAAATATGAGGCTATAATAAAACATAGTAAAACAGATCAAATATTAAAGTTATTTGAAGTCCTATTGGGTAGAGTTCTAAATTTATCATGATTGTTCCTTGTTTATTTATTTACGAACATTAAAAATTAAAATGCATGCATGCTTTTTACCTAGGTTTTCCTTGTAGTTGTTTCCATGGGTATTTCTTTCAAGAGCTCTTTACCATCCAGTGGGAGGTCATCCCTTTTTTTGTAGAGATGGTATGTCCTTCACTGTTGGCTGGATTGATTTCTCTCTCAGTTTGTGGGGTTATTTCTCCTTCCAGTTTTTTACTTCTTGTCGATTCTTTAGGTAGATTTTTAAGTTGTCAGTCACAGAAGTGGCAGTCTCTCTAGCAGGTCAGGTATAGATCTTACATTGTGAGTCAGTGGTGAGACAGATTGAATACAAACCCATGTCCCTTTAACGCCACTAGCCGCATACTTCTTTCATTTTCTTTGAGCTGTTGCTTCCTCAAAATCTCTACTAGTAATGAACAGAAAATAATTGTAATTCTTTTACTTTCTTTTTTTCATTGTTTTTGTAAATTTTTAATTAAGATTTAGATTTCCAACCAATTCTTATCATCATGTTTCTTTATTTAATTAGTGGCTGGAATGTAGGTTTTAATTAATTTAGCTGTAATTATAAGCTTTTCCTTGTTATACATTTTTTTTGTCCAAGGAATTTAATTAGTCCAACAGACTTCCACACCTATGGCCATATTGTTTTTATATTATATATTACATTTAATTTTTATTTAAAAGTTTACAATTCATTTTTCACATTTATGTTTATAATTCATTTTAACTTGTTACAATATAGTTTTTAACAAGAGAGGAAAAGATGCATTTCTTTATGCATCCCCTTCCCCTCTCCCACAATAAATACAAATAACTTTCAAGACTTCCTTTTTCTTTTTTAAAAGAGAGAAAAAGACTCATTTTTAATGCACCCCTCCCCTTTTCTTACTATTACAAAAATCCAAAGTAATTTCGACATTTGAATTTCAACTTTTTTTTTCTTTTCCTTCTTTTTTTTTCTTTTAGTAGCTAATCCATTTACCTTTATTACTTCTAGTAGCTAATTTATCTAATTTTTATTAATAAATATATACATGTGATGATGACTTTACATGGTCGTCACATTACACTCCACCCATTTTTGAGAATTAAAATTGGGTCGAATCTTAGTCTGAGATGAGAGCTTATTTTAATTCTTTGCTTTCAACCCTTACTTCTGCTTTTATTACATACTTTTCCACTCTATCATGATGAGTGATAATGATGATGAGGATGACTGCAGAGAGACAGCTAGGTAAAACTACACAATTCTTTCCGATCGATTTTGGCTGATCAACCAATTTAATCTCTACACATACGAGGCCATGGCACAACTTAACTCTATCAAAAACATAAAAGGGTTTAAAGCATGTGAACAGCAGGATATTTCTACTGCCTGTTCATCTTGCACAAACAACAAATTCTTATTTATTTATTTTATTTATTTCGAGACACTAATTCTTATTATATAGAGACACTAATTCTTAATATATAATGAGTCCAGGCTTCTTACTGGTGCTTCATTTAACAGGTTTTACCACCAAAAGCCATGTGAATCCACAGTTAGTGAAGAGACAGCTGAATCAAGCTCAAAATATGACCCAAACATAATGCATACACACACATATATGCCTCAATCTGCAACCTCATACACCTACTAGTGATATCTCTCATTTAAGTATTATCACTATTGTTCATTTATTTTATTTTATTAATTATTAACTGGCTTTTTAATGAGCCTAAATGATTCTTATTTCTAATTTTACTTTTATTTATTTGTTAATTATATCTGCATTTATAATTGACAGATTGTTATACGAATAAATTATTTATAGATTTCTTTTCCTTTTTTTTTGTTATTACTTTTATTTACATTTGTCTTGCTGTGCTTGACTGCACATAAACACACATTAAGTTTATCATTGATTTCACTCTGTGAACATTACTTTTTTTTTTTGCTTATTATAGTAACTTTAGTTATTTGTCCACCTGTCATATGTTTTTAAAAAAAATCAATTTTATTTCTCATGATTCCATGATGTTATCCATTTCATCAAACCGACATGTCTGTCTGTTTATTTTCTTTAGACTTAGTTTTTTCCTGGAGGCTTCTTATCATTCCTTTTACCATACATACATCCACTTGTGCTTGAAACTGGAGCAATGTTCTGATGTCCTCTAGAGTCGGCTTGCTCATCCGGATAATTTAGATCTGCGCCTCTTCTGGTCTGTTCGGACATTTTGGCGCTTTCTGATCTATCAGAAATGCCTGGTTTCCTTCCCAATAATCATGATGAGGATTGTATTGCATTCTCCCTATGTGCAGATTGTTGGGCTGGGGTTTAAATCCCCGATCCTCCACTTTGTAATTAGGCCTAGTGCTGTCAAATGCATTCAGCGACTCATCAACCTGTTCGACAGTCTTTCCTTTTGTGCATATGAACATCTGTTCTACATTATGGGAAAAATTGTACCTTGTTATTCTGATGACTTATTTCTTTTCATCAGCTATAGTCTCTAACTCCTCATTTTGTTCCATTTTTAAATTTTCTACTTCTTGACCTAACGTTTACAGCTTATCCTTCACATACTCCATTTCATCATTTACTTTGAACTCAACACCATGTTTTACTTTAACCCACTCTCCCAGAAGGCACTGCTTTATTTTCTCCATTAATTCCTCCTGGTGATCCAACCTTTCATTCATGACCTTCATTTGATATGTTTTGTTCACATTTTTTCTTTACTTGTTCAACCTTTTGGCTAAAATTCTTACTTAGTCGTTCATCCAACTCTTCTATCTTCCTACTATTTCTTTCATCTCTTTCCCTCATTTCCATAATCAACTGTTTCTGGCTTTCCATTATTTTCATAAGCACATTCATTATAATACAGCTTTCTATTTTATCTTTATTATCAATCTTCATCTCCATTCCCTTGCTAATTTCTACCTCCCTTTCACTAGCTATTTCTCCGGATGGTTCCATTTGTTCTTTGGATGTTTTTTCTATTTTGCCTACTAGAGTGTCCATTTTTGTTTTGATCTCGTGTGCATAAAATCTATCTAACACGCACACTAAGTAATCACTTATATTTTATTCTATGGCTTTATTATTCTAACTCTCTCCTTATAGGATTATCTTACTTTACTGACTTTATATTTCACTGACACTAGGTACATTTGTTCAACTCTCCCTAGCCCACTCACTAATCATCACTCACCCATGCCTGCCTTCAAGACCCCTCTGCCACTGTCTCCAATTTACAACCTAACTTCCCAAATTATATCACGTTCTCTTTCTCTCCCTTTCCCCCTTTATTATTTTATTTTATTTCTTGCTTTTGTCTACCACCAAGCTATTTTTGATTTGTTTATTAATTATTGCATAAACTATTAATTTTGTTATATTCAAATTCAAATGGGCTAAACTTGTAAATGTGAAAATATCCTGGAACCTGGCCCCCAATTTTACCGGAAACGGTTATTTGCGGGATTGAATTATATATTTATACTTTCAATTATATTTTATACTTATTTTTTTATACTTATTTATTATATTTTATTTTTTCACTACTTTGATTCTTCCTTTCATTTATTTATTCTTATTTGTTTACTATCAGTTTTGCTAACTGAAATATCCTGGCTTAGCCTCCAACTGTAATGGATATTGTTTATTTATTTATTTAACCAATGCCGTTACAATGCAAGCAGTGAGCTAATACAGATACAAATTTAACTTTATATCTATACCCTTGACTGAACCCTGAGGCAATACGTACATATTATCTTGGTGTTATTTTTCCCGATCAAGAACCCTCGGCTGCTGAACAAAGCAAACTATTTCAAGAAATTTAACGAATGTCCAGCGCTTGCTATTTATTTTTTATAATTGGGAAATTCACACAAACAAGCAGCACATGAATACCTTTAAAAATTAGCCTTACCCTTTAATCACTAAATTACAGTCATCCCCCCCGTCATAGCTTGGTGATAGGAGAATAAAGCAAGTATACACAATTTACGAATAAATATGTTTAATAACACTCACTTTTATAATAAAAATATACATGATAACAATAATAAAAAAAATGCACACATATAAATATGAGGCTATAATAAAACATAGTAAAACAGATCAAATATTAAAGTTATTTGAAGTCCTATTGGGTAGAGTTCTAAATTTATCACGATTGTTCCTTGTTTATTTATTTACGAACATTAAAAATTAAAGTGCATGCATGCTTTTTACTTAGGTTTTCCTTGTAGTTGTTTCCATGAGTATTTCTTTCGAGAGCTCTTTACCATCCAGTGGGAGGTCATCCCTTTTTTTGTAGAGATGGTATGTCCTTCTGTTGGCTGGATTGATTTCTCTCTCAGTTTGTGGGGTTATTTCTCGTTCCAGTTTTTTACTTCTTGTCGATTCTTTAGGTAGATTTTTTAAGTTGTCAGTCACAGAAGTGGTGGTCTGTCTAGCAGGTCAGGCATAGATCTTACATTGTGAGTCAGTGGTGAGACGGATTGAATACGAACCCACATCCCTTTAACGCAACTAGTCGCACACTTCTTTCATTTTCTTTGAGCTGTTGCTTCCTCAAAATCTCTACTAGTATTGAACAGATAATAATTGTAATTCTCTTACTGTCTTTCTTTTGTTCATTGTTTTTGTAAATTTTTAATTAAGATTTAGATTTCCAACCAATTCTTATCATCATGTTTCTTTATTTAATTAGTGGCTGGAATGTAGATTTTAATTAATTTAGCTGTAATTATAAGCTTTTCCTTGTTATACATTTTCTTTGTCTGAGGAATTTAATTAGTCCAACAGACTTCCACACCTACAGCCATATTGTTTTTATATTACATATTACAATTAATTTTTATTTAAAAGTTTACAATTCATTTTTCACATTTATGTTTATAATTCATTTTAACTTGTTACAATATAGTTTTTAACAAGAGAGGAAAAGACGCATTTCTTTATGCATCCCCTTCCCCTCTCCCACAATAAATAGAAATAACTTTCAAGACTTAACTCGTTTTTTTTTTTAAAAGAGAGAAAGAGACGCATTTCTTTATGCACACCCCCTCCCCTTCTCTTACTATTACAAAAATCCAAAGTAATTTCGACATTTGAATTTCAACTTTTTTTTTCTTTTCCTTCTTTTTTTAAATTTTAGTAGCTAATCCATTTACCTTTATTACTTCTAGTAGCTAATTTATCTAATTTTTATTAATAAATATATACATGTGATGACGACTTTACGTGGTCATCACAATATATATATATATAATTAAATAGTCATAAATACATAAATTATATATATGTATAGACTAACTTTAAAAATTTTATCCACTTATGATCTCTTTTGACTTTTGACATAGTCTTTGTCAACTAACATTTTGAAAAGCTAACCTTCCCACAATTCTGTGATCTTAACATTTGCTGCCTGCCTGTTAATTAAGTCTTGCTTGTATTTGTATATTAGGAAACGTTAAGATCACAGAATTGTGAAAAGGTTAGCCTTTCAAAATGTTAATTAACAAAGACTAGAAGGATGGTCGAAAGCACTCCTAAGTGGATAAAATTTAAAGTTATATTTTACATATATCTAATTACTGTATTGATAAATAGTCAATTATAAGATTATGTATATTGATTTAAAAAAATAGGACATTGAATTATATATATAATACTTGAGATGCCCCATAACTATTTTATTCCAGTCACACTTTCCATTTTTTTTTCAGTGTAGTGCTAAAACTCGAGCTTTCATTATTTAAAGAGAAAGTGTGGCTAAAATAATATAGCTATGGGTCATCTCAAATATATATATATATATATATATATATATATATATATGTGTGTGTGTGTGTATCAGTTAGCTATATGAATTGTAATTAGATAGAGATAGAAAAAGAAGGAGATAAATAACAAAAACACTATCATCTTTAATATTTTGATGCATAGAAACAGTATTAAATATGTATGTGTGCAGGTGTGTAATTCAAATACAATATCCATTATAGAATAAAACAATAAAGTATTTTTAATAAATGGAAATAGCATATAGTTACAACCAATCAAAACCAGATGTGCATGTTGAGACAATAGTACATTTCTTGTTCTGGCGACACATCTAGTTATGAATGCAGTTACATTAATAACATTGTGGCTTCAGATTATAACTAAAAGTAAAAATTAATTCTCCAATTATTTAATGTTCAACACTATTTATATAACGGCTTTTTTCTATAAATAGCTACTACAAAAGAAATAATAAGTTTTCAACATCCCAATATGGAAATGGCAATAGTTTATTAATTTTAGGTGGTAACGGTTTAAACAACTATGTAGTCTTCTTTTATTCTCTATGTATAAAATTTTACTAATTTATTAACAAATTTTGAGTGATTAGCTGAATTGATATAGGACAAATGCCTGAAAAAAACATCATAAGCCTATTGAATTTTTTTCATGTATTAGGCCAAGACTGAACCTAGATCACAGGTATGATAGATTATATGTGATCTTTGCACCACAAGGTATTGTGTAATATGTAAAAATATTGTAATATAACAAAAACTATTAAAATAAAGAAAAATTTTATATTAATGAAAAACAAAATACAATAACTCGTCTAGATTGTCATTGTTTAATATTTCAACTAAAGGAATACAACTAAATAAAATCTGAAAATTAATCGTTACCATATTCAATAAAACAAATAGTTATTATAGCTTTTTTTCTAGCGATTTTAACAATCAAATGGTAATCTACTGTGATTCATTTTTTACTTCTTTCTTTTCAAAATACAAATCAAATCAAAATATTTTAATTTTTTTATTTTTATTAAAACTAAACACACTTTTAAGTAAAACTTTTACATAGTAATTAATTTATTAATTAAAATGAAAAAATAATAAGTATTGGGCAACAAAAATATATGTCTGTACAAACTATACGTGTGCAATAAAAAATTACAATTACAAAAAAAATAAAATATGGATTATTTATTTTAAGTCGCAAATATATAAAAATTACATTTTTGTTAAAGTATTATAGAATAAGGAATAAATAACAATATTAATAATAAGTAACGAAAGTTTGCACAGAGGCAAAACTCTCTATATAGTAGCGCCACTCAGTGCAAGCCAGACTAATCAATGAATGTAGGAAGGTTTGTACATAGAATCCCTAACTAGTGTATAATCATTCAATATCTCCAAACTAGTTTTTAGCTTGTAGCTAGAATGGTGATCATGTGATATTTATTGAAAAGTTTATTTAAATGAGACACTAATTCTTGTTTTGCTTTAGTAAACACTTGTATGATGTCCCTGTATACATCATAAACAAATATGCGGAATAAATGCATCTATTTTATATGTATATAAATGTAAATATACATAAGTTGTCAAATACAGTGCATTGAAAAAGTAGATAATGCAAAGAATAAATAGTGCATATATTCAATTTCATTTCATGTGAATAAGATCTTAATAAACAAAAAATAACAAAATTCTTTTGGTTTATTTCTCAGCTCTTAGGAATAAAAAGTTGTTCTCTAATTTGACAACTCTTAAATAATTAAACGGGTGAACTGAGACCAACTTACATGTTTTAGTTAGTGGTCTGTCTTCATTTTTGGTTACTTTTCCAAAATGTAGATTATTTACAATTCCCATTTATAATGGTTCAAGCAAATGTTACATTCTATTAAATATATAATTTTATACTTTAATAATTAACATAGTTTGGGATTTATCAGTGTTAAAATTATTGATAATATTAAACATGGAAAATGTGTGTAACAATAATATGTTTGTATGTAAAACATCTTTTATCTCCACATGGAAAATAACTTTTTTTCTGATACGTAATCCGTTAAAAATAATTTTCTTTAAGTGCCCTCTATCTTTAATATATGACATTAGACCTATTGGAAAAATAAGCATTAGTAATCTATAAAAAATTAATATGTTAATATGTTTGTGTATGTGTCAATATCTAGTAAATTGTAATTAAAATTAAGATTTATTTCTTGAACTGCATTTTTTTCTTTTGTACAACTTCCATTCTCACAATTTCTAAAGACATTAAGCAGGGAGAGATGGAAGTTATATATAATTCTTCAAAAAAATTATGAAGTTTTATATAATAAATTTAAAATTATTCTCTAAATCATGGATAGATAATACAAATTTAAGATGTTCATAAATTCATAAAAATCAAAGCAAACAATTAGAAGTTCTACCCACCAGTCCTTATTTTTAATAATAATATACTCAAAAATAACACATATGGCAAAACTCTATGGAAATTTTTCAATTTAGCTAAACTAAGGTACATAACACTTAAAGACAGACATGTCAAAGCAGATTTTCTTAGCAATTCTGTGTCCCAAAAAGGAATTTTTTGTGTACAGATAAAAAATATCTCATGAAAATCATCCAAGATAATGTCATTAATAATTTTAATGATATATCTCTAACTATGTCAATTGTAAAATCTTAAACTTATAACATTGATAGAATGTGAAGGATACTTGAAATATTATGTCGTTAAATCAGCAAAAGTTCTAAAAAAATTAGAATAACTAACCATAGAATTAACATTCTTCATAAAAATTGAAAACTCCCCATTATCTAAAAATTTTAACTTACCAGATCATTTAATGAATAAAGAATGATTTCTTTACAAGAAAATATATATATATATATATTTTAATATTATTATTTTTCAGTTCAAAATTTTACTAGCATATGAAGTGAACCTGAATTTATCTTAAGTCTGTATTTAAATAATAAATTATGTTGATTATTTAAGTAGGCATAATTTTTTATATTTCTAAGAACTTGCAGATAGCTGCATAAGGATTTATATTAAAAATGTCTTATTTAAATTACCATTGATTAATCATTATAATTTTTAATATTTATTGTTTATTATTTAATATGCTAACTTGTAATATATTTTCTTATAACGACATTTAATATGAATATTCAATAATTTTTTATACATTTGTGATTTTTTGCGTAAACATAATTTTAATACATACATTTTTTATATAGACATTTTTTTTTTGGATATGTGTATTTATTTATATTAATATATAAATATTTTCCCCAAATAATAATGTAAATAAAATTTCACCTTTAATACAATCAAACAACTACCAGTTAAAACTAGGATGTAAGCTAAAACATATGATCTAGTAATTATTACAGGTAATAAATTGTCCGAGCTACATAAAGCATAATTATATTATAGTTGAAATTTTCTTTAAATTATTGTGCAAAAATTTTCTTATATATCAATGTTTATATCTATAAGTCAGTAAATCATAAATTTATATATATGGAGTATGTAATGGATAATAATATTTAGATCATATGAATCAATTCTTAGAGAAGAAACAGCATGATAAAGTTTAGCTAATAACGATTTTGGCTGCAATATTTATGAGGTTATAGTGTGATGTTTTTTATATAAATATTGCTTCCTATGATGTAATAATTACAGTTATAAGATTTGAAATTAAAAACTAAAGAATATTTAAATATTACAACATTATTTACTTTAACATGTTTGGGTTAACTATTTTGAATTTTACCACTGAACTATATTCTTTTTATTAGAAATTTGGACTTCATTAAATTGTTTTCCTCATTTACATTCTTGACATTTGTTTTCTTTATAAAAATGATTATTATTAAATGCATGCTATTTATACAGTGAAAAAGTTAATAATTCTAGCCTTCTAGTTTATTTAGTTTCTTATTCAAGAGTATTTATATATATATTATCTGTGGTTACAAGCAATAATACATTATAAAAATAAGATTTAACGAGCAGAGAGAACCCTGAAGGAAGGAATAAAGAAAAAAAATGGCATAAATAAATTTCTTAGCGTTTAATGTTTCACTTGCAATAATGACTTTAATTTTAATTTCAAAAACATAAACATTTAATTTTAAGGATGAAATAGTAAGTAACGGAAGTTAAAAAAAATTAAAAGCATTATAAATAATTTAATGAATTGAAAAAATTTTAATATAAATAGATGGAATCATATCTTATACAAAATTCATCTTGTGCTATGAATTCGAAATTAACCAGTTTTCCGATTAGTTGTTTTTCGCCAATACAATGAAATGTTAAATTCATCACCTAGGAGAAAATAGATTTATTTACACTGCCTTGATAAGGAGTCTTAAGAGTTGAAAGCGCTTGAAAATATTATTTGTTCTTATTTTATTTATATTAAAGAAACTCTGTATTAACAATTGACACAAATTGTTATTTTATTTTAAAAATAGATGGAGAAAAAGAATATCACATAACACTTGAATCTCATGTAATCTTTACATTAATTATTGTTACAAATTATAATTAGCAACAAATTATAGTTAAAAATTGCTAATTTTGAATTACTTTTAAGCAGATTGTACTAAAATTATTTGTATGATTTTAATTTTTTATCTAGAATATATAATAGTTTTTTAAGTTTAGTTTTGGAGAATATATATATTACCTAGTATTTTGTTTTTACCAGTAAACCCCTCATCTCAACTTCATATAACAAATATCCACCAGTCTTACTACACATAAATAATCTTTGCTCTTCAGGTGAGCCAAGTGTATCATATACTTAAATATCTATGAACATGTTCAATATTTTTATCATGTCATGCTTTCACATGTAGGTACTAATTTCTATAGTTTTTTAATAATTTGTAATAAAAGTATGGTTTTGATATTTTTTATTTGTTTCAGTTCATCCTTTAATTTAAGTTCATCATATACAATCATTTGTCAGTGCGAATTTTAGATCACAGTATTAGGACCAAACCTATGGTCATTAGAACATTCAAAGAAATAAATGTATAAATATAAACATATAAATATAATGTAAAGAATTTGAACACAACTTTCAACTTCCTTCAGCTATCTCATATATCTGACACACATGACCCCACACATGTGCTAAAGATAAATGATCTCTAATATAAATATATTTGTGCTGAACAAGTACTCATCAGTTGGTCCAGTTCATCTCCCATATATATATATAGTGACCTTCTGAATGGACACAAGTAATTAAGCTGTATTATATCAGTAATGAATAACTGCATTGTACTAAAAAAAAATGAAATCGCCTTAAAATTTAAAAATTTTTCTATTAATGGCTCAAAAACTCATATGTGGGCCAACTGTGCATTTTGGTTAGCAATTTTTCAAGCATTTATTGTTATTATATTTTGATAGTGTTTAATACAAGGAAGGGGGTGGATTATTACAGAAAGTGTTATGATAGTAGTTGGATTGATGCAAGGTTTGTTTTATTTATTTATAAGATAGTATTGGTGTGTTGAATAGTTTTCTGATTTATTATTCATTGATAGCCATTTATTTACTAATATTATAGTCAGTTGTAACCCGTAGACATATTAGGTATGTTTTAGTTAGAATAATTTAATATTCACATAGCAGCGTATATGTATGAATGTGTCATTATCTCATTTCCATTTCATATCCTAATTGCAACAAACGATATATTCAAAATTACAATAAAACATTTAAATTACAGTAATTGTCTTTAATAATTTTGCAAAAATATATCTTCCTTAATGATTAATGCATATATGAATTGGTGAATCATTTGGCCAACTTAAATAATATTATAAACCATTTTATTTGATCGCTAATTGATATTCATTTGTTTTAACTTTGTAAAAAGCTAATTTTTTTTATTATTTGACGAAGGTCAAAGTATTTTTTTTTAGAAAAGATTTTTTTTTTAATATTAATTAAGGTTAAAAAAAAAGGTGGGAGTAAAGCTTCTGCTGATCAGGTGACTTTTTTTGATTGGTGGGGAGATATTTTTTTTAACTGATAGCTAATAATAGTTAATAATGATAAAAAAGGACATTATCTTTTGTAATTTCAACAAGTGTAATTTTCATTTTCTGCTGCTATCGATTATATATCTCTCTTCCAAAACAGTTTAAAGTGAAACTTCAAAACAGCCTTTTCATGAAGCTTATTATTAAAACTCCAGGCGTTTAAGCTTTATTGGGGAGTGTCTGAATAAAGAATATAAAGGTATCAATCTTGCTTCTTTTGTCTAATTAAAACATTTAAATTAACACTTTCATTTTTGTTTAAGGATGTGCTTTTCTGATAGTAAACTTACATTAGTACATTTACTTTTATTTATCTCCGTTAAAAAGAATATGAAAATGCAAGAACTTTATAATTTTTTAAGTCCCATCTGTGATGTTTATAATGTTTTGTCATCATGGATATATATTCAGAACTGTTTAACAAAATTTACTTTGATAAGCTCTCTGTTTAACTTATATTTTACTTATACAAAAGTGAAGTTAAAAGTTAAAAAGATACGTGTACTTGATTATGTGTTTGATATTTAATAATTATTGCAGAATATTAACCTTATATCTTGTTTTATGTTTATAATATAATATGTGTTTTATTAAAGAAATAGAAATATGACTTAACCAGGATAGTTAATTACTACTACTTACCAAATATAGATGTCTAAATTGAATAGAAGGACTTTAATATTACATATTTTTGTTCTCTTCGATATACGGATATATGTGTTAATGTTTAAGAAAATGCAAATTGCCTGTGGATAATTACCAGCAATTTATTAAAGTTAATAATGCAAATACCAATCTATAAATTATGAAGATGAATATTTTCTGCAGAAAAATATGTTAAGTTATCATTGAATTAAATACCTTAGATGTGCTTAAAAATAAATAACAGAATATACCAATTAATAGCTGAAACTGTCTTTCCATGTATTTATTATTATAAATATTTATCGTTATGTATGATATATAAGTAAACTCTACTGGCTTATGGCTGAAGGACATTGGATGTTTACTAAATTAATTGTGAATTATAACTGTTTTGTCTTACAAAAACTTGTTTTATGTTTCATATTCATATTTAAACACACACTCATTTTAGAATTCATCTCCGGATCATTTATTAAGCTTGAAAAGGAACTTTGCAAGTGAATATATATATATTTTCTCAAGTTAAAAGAAAAATGACTCTATTTTTTTATTATTTTATTATTTATTGTTAATAGTATATATATATCATACATAGTTAGACAGATTTAGTGTTGTATGTATTTAATATTATATGTTTATTTAATTTGCGAGCATCGAGAATGTCTCAGGATGGCATACGCACGAAAATGATGGATGTGCTGGTAAAATCTTATTACTTAAGTGTGATTTGCTTTCTTTTATTTGAGAGTGAAACATATATATTTTGGGTGTATTATTAAAGAGGATTTAATCTTATATATCTCTCTTTTACCTTGAAGGGAGAGTTAATTTCAAGAGTAGCTAGAAAATAAAAATAAAAAAAAAAGAAAGAAAGAATATTGTGTTGGAGGTAATAAAACCTAAGTTATTAGACTATTACTGTTTAAAGTATAAAACCCGTTCATAATAATTAATATTATTTAAATTTGAAGCAATTGAATGTCTCATTTAAGATAAAAAAATATATTTTAATATGTTATTTATCGGTCGTAACTTTCGCATATTATATAACTTAGAATTATTTTTCACACTCGTATTTATGCATGTGTGTGTTTATTTTGTGCAATTATTATATTTACTTAATAAACATTTAGTGTTATAACTATTTCTCAATATAAATTTCGGATGTTGTCATATTCTAAAGAATTGAAGGAATGAGTGATTTATCTGTGCATATTTATCTGCCAGCGTATAATGCTAGATATGTAGAAGAGCTGTGAAAAGGAAGTTATTCTTGATACGGTCTATGTTTGTAGGGGTGAAAGATTTTTCCCCTTAGTATAATTTTAAGTATTTTGCCATGAGTGGAGCCTATTTTAGATTGCATACGGACGTATTATGAAATGATATTTATGAAGTCAGTGACATTTTCCCATTGTTTGTTTGGTGATGAGAAAAATTCGACCAATAGTGTATTTCAGATTCAAATAAGTTATTGTTGATATACTAGTTAAAGAGTTTGTTCGCTCCTCAGGTGCTGGATTCCTCTTGAACGTATAGTTTGTATTATCATAAAATATAGCTATGTGTAATTCAGTCAGTGGTCAGATAAATAGTTAATTTAAATTCTTTATTGAATATTAGAATAGATATAGTGTTCTATCTGCTGGTAGGTGTATGACGGTGTCCGAAATTAAATAATTATTTAATAATTCCTGAATAAATTGATAATGTGTAGAAATATTGTTTTCTGTTATTATTGCATAGGATATAACACACACGCATAATTTAGATAATATCGCGTATATAAAAATATAATATTGTTAAATTTAAAATAGGAAATAAATGTTTTGAAACATCTCATATTAATTTGCCACACGTTAGAGATCATCAAAATCATCAGAATGAATATGATTTTATTGCTATGTCTGAAAAGTGTACTTATTTAAAGCTATTGTTTAATTAAGATTATTTAAAGCTGCTCTCTTGATAGTAAAGTGTATATTGTGCCCAATAATATAATGTATTATTTATTCAGTATTGTATATTAATAAAAATTATTTAGGTAGCCTGGATATTCAAAGTCAGAATATTAAGGTATAATTTGTTAGCTAAGTTACGTTTATAAATATGTCAATAATAAATTGTGTAATAAGTAATGGAGATAATCCTAAATAAATAAATTTGCTTGTAAATTTTAAGATTGTGACAAAAGTCTTATTCTGATATTATTTACTTTTAACTAAACCTTAACTGTAAATAAAAGCTTTGTTTATTATTTAAAACTGTGTTTCAAGTTGTTCTTATATGCATTCGAATTTTGATTTCCACATATCCATATTTCATACATCTATTACAAAATTAAATATATTGTTTTATGACTTTGATATTAAATGTGCTAAGATCTGATAATATTGTTTCCTAGATCCAAACATTACATGAAATATTTTATCACGTGATAAACTTATAAAGGTGTTGCCTAGTTAAAGTCTTATTTGGATGATGATGTGAGATTAAAAGATACCCTCCTATCTCCTTCACTATCTAATCGCTAGCCCAGTAATCATTATTCAATTTATTTCCTTATACCTTATTATAATTTAGAGTCATAAATTACTGGCTAATATAGTTCTTAATCTATATCTGTGTTATAGATTCCCTGAGATCTAATTTTTGTGTTCCTAGATCAACATTGATTCATCTATTTAGATTAAGATGTGCTGGACAATAGAGTTATTTAGTGTTGTGCTTTTCTATTCTGTCAGAGTTATATTGAGCTATTATGGAATGTAACTGGATGATGGAAGAGATCAAATTGAAATTATATTTTGTTAAATGAAATAAATAAAATTCTGCTAGCCTGTATCATTTAGTCAATTAATAAGTAAAGTTTATATTTTATTTGATAGCTTATAGTATTTCTTCCTTCATTTTTTTATATTCTCTATATGTTATAAACTTTCTGTAACCTCCCACTGAGTGAAGCTGTAGGATAAACATAAGTAAAAGAGTCTCAGCATTAGTTATGAATCAGATAAAATGATAAATCGTTCTATTCATTAATAGAACTGGCGCCCTGGGCATTTGCTCATATAATGTACATGAGTGGTGATGTGTGAGTAGGTTATAATATATATATATATAAAATCAATGCTCAGGTTATATTAAGCTATATCTTCAAACTGTAATGGCAGGTTTAGATATACTCCACCCTTCCATCATTCAGCCATAAATAACATTGAAAATATGATGTTGTTATACCCAAATCCCTTGTTGATTCCAATTTATTGTCATGTCCATGTTGATCTCAAGTCAAATCCCTTATATTACATTTAAACTTAAAGTATATAAATTATGTTTGTATTTCAAAATTATTACAGATTCATCCTGTATTCTCCCATCCCTCTTCTGGGTCTTTGAATAGACAAGGTCCTATATATGAAGGGTCACAGTGACTTAAGGTCAACATGATCATGTCAATAATATCAGCATCAACAAGGGATTTGGGTCTACCATCTTCAGATTTGTAATGATATGGATGGCTGAATAGTTGGAGGGTGGAGTAGATTGAAGACTATTCATTAAAATTTGAAGATTTGCTACTTAATATAACCTGAGCACTGATTACATATATATGTGTGAGAGATGATGATCTGCACCAATTGATGAGTGCTGGTTCAGCACAAAATATGTACATCAAAGATCATTCTTTTTTATCACAAGTGTGTGTTCATGTGAATCAGTACGATGAGATAGAGTGGATAGCTGAAGGGAGTTTGAAAATTAGTTTTCAAATCCTTTATATTACATTTTAAACACCAAGTATATAAATTATGCTTGTATTTCAAAAATACTATATATATATATATATACAATTAATTGATTGTTCCTCTGAAATTATATATATATCCAATAACTTCTCAGATCTATAATGGTGTAGTCCTCCTACTAAGATCTATCATATCACAATTTTCCACCAATGTAAAAAATATCTAATCACTTTCTTTTATTGTAGTCAAGGATAATTTTATGTAGTTTGGTGATGTAGTTTAGTGCAACTAATTTTCCATACTAAAAATTGCAATGCAATTTAAAATTATGCATCAGCTGGCAACAAATTAAATTTTAAAGCCTGAATATATTTACATCTAGTTGAACACACACATGCACAAATGTTTAATTTATTACTGAAACCCATCAAATGAATACTTAGATATTCTGATTGGTAAATATTATTTAAGGATAATTTGAATCAGACTGCAGAAACAACCTAATGATATTTCATAATGTATTTCATCAATATCATAACTTATATTGACTTCCATAGTGAATAATTTACAACTATAACAATAATTTGAGTGCGATATTTAATTAAATTTAATAATGTTGGATGTTAAAAACTTTGTAATCATCTAAATGATACATTCATGTGGTTACATGATAACATTAACTAGGTTACACACATGTATTTTTAGTATTATAATTAAATCACATTCACATGTTATATTAGGAGGTGATGAAGACTTCAAATGATGTATATATTAAGTTTTAAACAAATATCTCACTCAAGTCATTGTCCACATTATAAGTAGATAAAAGTAAATACAATTTCATCTTCTGCATGAGTTGTTTATTAAGAAAGTTATTACATATCATGTCATTTAATGTTAAATAACAAGAGTTGTTTTTACATTTTGATTCTAATATTTACAAGGCGGAGTCACTATGTATTCATTTTAATAGTCATAAATTTTCAATTCATTATATATATATATATTATTAAGCAATGTCTGTATTCCAATTATAATAAAACATATATAATTCTTCCAAAAACAATACAATAATTAATACAGTAAACAATATTTTAAAAACAAATATCTACTGTAATTTAATAGAAGTACTTTCAACTATCTAAGTAATCATTATCAACTATATTCAAATTCTATTACAAAAATCATTATAAATGTATACAAAAACAATTATGTCATACATCAATTTTCCCACAATTCATTAACTTTTATATTAGCAGCCTGTCTATTTATTAAATGTTGCTTTTCATTTTTTATTAACATAGCTTTTTTAATTTTACATTTATTATTATTTCATTCAATACACAAAATCTTAACTTTATTAAAATCAAAACCATAATTACATGTAGCATTATGATCAAAAAATACTGAAGGTGATACATTGTTATTTCTAACACTCTCGTCTTGATTTTGCAGTAGTTTATATAGCAACAAATGTTTCTTTATTCTTTTCTCCAATGTACACCGAGATTCACATATATATGCTTTTCCACAAACATACAGCCATTTATATATTGCAAAACTTTGATTTAAAATACTACATCTACTTTTTGATTTATTTATTATTCTATTTAAGGCACTGGTTGATTAGACACACATACCCATTGCTGGCATTGTTTATGTTCTAAAACACATAAAAATGCCATTTACACTGCATAAAGTTTATGGCCTATAGAACAGTGATGTTCATATTAGCCATTGCAGGCCTAAATTACATTGCACACAAATTTTAAGGCCCACTGATGTGCTTTGCAACAATATACAAATGTGCACATCTCACATATCACTATTGTATCATGTGAGGTTGTATGGAATTCAACTGACCATAACTCTTGTAATCTGGGTTTGATGTAATGATCTTACACCCTACCTGATATAGTATTACATATAATAATTGTAAGCCCATCACCGCCCTTCCCTACACAGCTTGCAATGTGAAAAAAATTGCAAAAGTATAGTGACAAGCCACAAATTTCACAAAATTCACAAGGCATGTTTGTGTGAGAACAGCTACTAGAAAAATTAAATGGCTGAGATTTGCTTGTTGTTTGATCACATTACTGCATCTTTGGAATGATTCTTTGGGTAATCAAAAACATTAGTCCCTGGCCATGCACATTCCACTGCTATGTGCTGACATATAATGTAATTTAAGAATGTAATTATTCGATTTCAGAAAAATTTAATTCTTATATTTTATAAAATAATGTTGGTTCATAAATTGTTTACAAATATTTTGCAGAATGTCACCTGTAATGTTTATAATAGTATTTTTTTTTTTTGCAAATAAAGAGCAGCTACTGAGACAACTTAATTTGCATGTTGCTTTGGAAAATCTTGGTTTGATAAGAGTAGTGCATCTTTTGGATGACCCCGCACACTGACTTTTATAATTTAAAACTATAAGTATTCCATTTTAGAAAATAATGTTGTTTCACAATCAAAAGTTGGGCCACGTAAATGGCATTTTTATGTGTTTTAACACCTAAACAATGCCATCAAGTAGCATGCATATCTAATCAACCAGTACTCTTTTTAAATTAGGAGTAGTATAAAATGTGCCTCTACATATATTTTTATACATCTGTCTTATAAATTTCACTTGCTCATTACAAATAACTGGTATTGATATCCAAGTATATTTCATTTTATCAATATCCATGGCACATAAAATATTACAATTATTATTAAACTTACTAACAATATTATAAATTAATTTATGATTATATCCAATATTTAATAAATCCATAGTAAATACATTTATATTACTTATTTTATTAGAATTATATTTACATAACTTATTATTCCTAAATAAAAATGATTTTAAAGCAGATAATTTATGTACTATTGGTACATTTGAATCCCAAAGAATTCATCCTCTTTTTTCAATATCTTTTATTACTATACAATAATCTAATTTATTTTTATTATGAGTAACTTTAATATCCAAATATTGAATTGACATTTTTTCTTCAAAAGATTTACTCCGTTGTAAACCTTCTAAACTATTTAATTCATTAAAGAACAAATTTGTAACATCTAAACTTCCATAAACAAAAACATCATCAACATACCTGTAATATATTTTAATACCTTGGTAATATTTGTTATTATTAAGAATTATATCTTCATATTTTGATATTACAAAACTACATATTCGGAAAATTACATGAAGACTCATAGGCCAACCATTATCCATTTTATAACAATCTTCATTAAACATAGCATATATATTTTTATCAATAAAATATAACACATCATTAATAAATTTTACTTTCTTACCATCAACTTTTTTTGACATCAAAGCATCTAATATAATTTTTATAGATTTTAATCTATCTATAGAACCATACATTTTACATTTATCAAATGCACAAATACTATCATTTTCATTAATATTAATATTATGAATTTTCTTTATAAAATCAAACGAATGAACTAATAATATATTTTCCAAATCCAAGAACATCTTTTAATAATGTTTCTATAAATGTACAGGTTTCATAATATTATATATAGAGCTAGAAAAATAAGCTCTTAATAAGCTTTGCAGAATATCTCTTATTTTGGCACCATCAGTAAGGGGATATTCAAGCATTAGATTAAAAATACCAGGGCAAGTCCAGCACTTTATTTAATATATAACTATTAAGTAGAAAATCTGAAATTTCCAGATATCCATATGTCTTCCAATCCAGCTATCTAATTTAAATAGCCATATTGGACTGAACTAAGTTCAGATACACCATATATTAATAGCTTTAGCAATATAAAATCACCAAAACCTTAGTAGCAAAAAATAAAATTACAAAAATATCAAGTCAGATGTCACATGACCTAATTTATTAAGCTTGTATTTACAAATAAGCTCTTAACCAGCTTTGTAGAATATTCCCAACCCCAGACTGGTTTCTGTTACTGGCATCATCAGTGAGATGCTAGGATATTCAAGCATTAGATTAAGAATATCACAAGCCCAGCACTTTATCTAATGTATAATTATTAAGTAGAAAATCTGAAATTTTTAGACATCCATATGTCTTCCAGTAGCTGAAACCAGTCTGAGGTTGGGGATATTCTGCAAAGCTTGTTAAGAGTTTATTTTGTTAGCTCTATATATAACATTTGTAAATACAAGCTTATTAAATTAGGTCATGTGACATCTGACTTGATTTTTTTGTAAGTTTCATAATAAAATGAAGTCAATCATTAATCTTAAAAGTTTATCTTGTTTATGTAATTTAATATTCGAAAATATTCTAAAACAAATTGCAGCAGATGGATAAAGAGGCTAATATCAATTAGTGGCTATCTATATATTTATTCTTTTTAGCTTTTTTTAAAAATATTATCAATAAACTTTACAAACAAATTTTCAATGTTTATTTTTTCAACCTTTTTAAATTTAAGCTAGATCTTCTTAGAATTGGAAAATATATTATTAATTCATCATTTGATTTTGTAAAGAAAATTCATAATATTAATATTAATGAAAATGATAGTATTTGTACATTTGATATATGTGAGATATATGGTTCAATAGATACATTAAAATCTATAAAAATTATATTAGATGCTTTGACATTAAAAAAATTTGATGTTAAAAAAGTACAATTTATTAATGATATATGTTATGTTTAATGAAGATTGTTATAAAATGGATAATGGTTGGGCTATGGGTCTTCATGTAGTTCCAAATATGTAGTTTTGTGATATGAAGATATAATTCTTAATAATAATATATATTACCAAGGTATTAAAATATGTTACAGATATGTTGATGATGTTTTTGTTTGTGGAAGTTTAGATGTTATAAATTTGTTCTTTAATGAATTAAATAGTTTAAAAGATTTACAACGGAGTAAATCTTAAAAAGAAAAAATGTCACTTCAATATTTGGATATTAAAGTTACTTGTAATAAAAATACATTAGATTATTGTATGGTAAAAAAAGATATTGAAAAAAGAGGTTATATTTCTTGGGATTCAAATGTGTCAATAGTACATAAATTATTTGGTTTGAAATCATTTTTATTTAGGAATAATATGGTATGTAAATACAATTCTCATAAAATAATTAATATAAATGTATTTACTATGGATTTATTAAACATTGGATATAATCATAAATTAATTTATAATAATGTTAGTAAGTTTAATAATAATTGTAATATTTTAAGTGCTACAGATATTGATAAAATGAAATATATTTGGATATCAATAGTATTTATTTGTAATGAGCAAGTGAAATTTATAAGACAGATATATAAAAATATATCTAGAGTTGCATTTTATACTACTGCTAATTTAAATACATTGATAAATAATTCAGAAAATAGATGTAGTAAAGTTGTGCAATATTTAAATGGCCGTGTATTAGTGGAAAAGTATATATAGATGAATCTCAGTGTACATTGGAAAAAAGACCAAAGGAGCATTTGTTGCTATATAAACAAGTGCAAAAATCAAGTCAAGAGAGTGTTAGAAATGATTTATCACCTTCAGCATTTTTTGATGACAATGTTACATGTAATTATGGTTTTGATTTTAATAAAGTTATGATTTTGTGTATTGAAAGAAATAATAATAAATGTAAAATTAAAGAAGCTATGTTAATAAAAAATGGAAAGCAACATTTAATAAATAGACAGGCTGGTAATATAAAAATTAATGAATTGTGGGAAAATTGATATATGACACAATTGTTTTTGTATACATTTATAACTATTTTTGTAATAGAATTTGAATATAGTTGACATTGACTACTTAAATAGGTGGAAGTACTTCTATTAAATTATAGTAGATATTTGTATTTAAACTATTGTTTACTGTATTAATTATTGTATTGTTTTTTGAAGAATTATATATACATATATTTAACTGACATAGTGAAAGGTGTATGTAATAAATACATAAATAAAACATGACATTAGTTTGATATTTATAATGGAGAATATTAAATGAATGTTGCAGAAATAAGCTTTTAATTACTTCAGTGTAATCCTTCTCAAGTCCATATAATATGAAAGTAATTACATTAGTCTTCCAGAATGCATTAATTTATCGGATACTTAAATGACAATTGGACAGTTGGAAAGTTGGAGCTAATGATCTATTTTTGATATTATTATTATATACAACTGAGAATGACTATATTTTAGTATTTTAAAGCTTGCTTTTTTCATTTTATTTAGTACTTAATTTCACAGTATTAAATTAATAGAATGCCTATATATCATTAAAAGCCAGTTAACACTTAGACAGTACAAATATCATTAACAACCAACAGTTTCAAACTGCAGTCAAGTCAAAGTTTTTTTAAAAATAAAGGAGGTTGCCTTGACAACAGTTGAAATTGTTGATTGTTAATGATATTGGGATAGCCTAAGTGTTGAATGGCTTTTAATGATTACTTACAAACCCATTTAGCCTTGAACATTCTTACACACACACACACACATATATATATATATATTCTAACCTACACTATGTGTAGCTCCACTACACATCATGCCAACCACATTGGGGGCAATAATCTAACCTATGTATCTCGTGCATCTTCACTTTCAGATAATATATGATATGAAATAAAACGGGTTCTATCTCAGTTAATAATTAATAACTAAAATATTCAGCATTAAAATTAAAATATTTCACTAGCTCAAATTTAAAATACGAATAAGGTTCAGTTTATAAAAATAAATTAAATAAATATTTAATATTTTTATGAGATTTGAAGTGAAAATACAGGTGACAAGATAGATTACATTGAGCCAATATCCTACAGGATACTACCTCAATGGCATAAGAACACTATCCCTCCTTATTACTATTTCAAATAACAAACTCATAGTATTCTTATGACTTTAATAACTTCTACTCACTAAGACTAAACTAATAATTAAATCTTAATCTTCTATTTAATAATCTAGCTCAATAAAATAATCTCAGGTTCATAAAGTTTATTCTAAGTTAATTTAAAAATACGGTAGTAAAATATGAGAAGGGATTTTATGTCATAATCTACTACACTTAAACTAATAATAATAAATAACAATAATAATATTCCTCATTGTTTAACTAATTCTGTGTATCTTTTCTTTTTAATATAATTTTATTACCATAATAAAATAATGAAATAATATAATATGATCTTATATCTTCATGTAATGATATAATAAATACGTGGTAGCATTTTAATAATCTGACAAACAAAATATGTGTGGCAACTGATAGCATATAATTTAATATAATATTGTGATAACTGATTTATGACCAATAAAATAATGTAAGATTATGATTATTTAATTATAATGAATACCAATAAAATATTTAAATTCTTAAATAATTCTCTAATAATCTTTTTTGTGCAAAATTATATATTTGTTTCGATTATTATGCATATATCGTGTTTTCATGCAGCGATGTGGAGAAATAAATAACTCGGACACAAAATTTTTGAAATAACAAAATTTAACAAAGTTTATTACTAACAACAAATAAATAAACAATTTATTTACACTATTTACAGTGGATATCCTTAACTTTTTTACTTTACAGTTTGATCTACCAGGTTATAAAAATAATAATTTATATTTTAATTATATTTTTATTTAGATTTAGGACAAAATTTAAAAAAAATGTTACTATTTGGTTTCTCATTATGGTTAACTTATTACAAATATATTTATCTACTTTATTAGCAGCAGCATTTTATCCTTAATATTGTTAAACTATCTTATTTTAAAATTTTCATACTTAGAAAAACATTCTATAGAAAACAAAATTTTATAATGAGTATGGACTTCTCAAAATATTAAAAAACATTTCATCTTGCAAAGTCAAATATGTTACACAAAATATTATCCAAAATTAAGTACTAGATTTTAGTATTTATCACACAATGTTTACTAATCATAATATATTCTTCTTTAAGCCTTACTTTAGTATGATATAAGTGTAATCATCAATATATTTCTGTTAATCAATAAACAAAAAAATATACTATGCATATTGTTTACATAATTTACTTTGTACTATTGTATTTTAAAAATATGCTATACTTATTTTCTCTTAAAAAAAAAATAATACTAAAGCATTTAAAAATATTATCACTTTAAAGAAAATATCTTTGTTTAGATACCTTATTTTAAAAAAAATTATATTTCATTTCCAAATAAAATTCAAAATATATTCTATGATTCTTTTCTTTTCTTAGGATACTTTGGATCTTCAATTTTAAGTTATAACGTCCTATTCCTTCTAAGCAAATAAACCAATCTTATACAAAACGATAGCATAACCTAAGTTCTAAATTATTTATCATTTCTCTTAAACATATCTTACTAAACGATGCAGTTACATGAAATAAAGATAGCAAAAACAGATGCATAGGATTAAGGAAGAAAGCTAGAGTATTACTCTTAACATATCTCAAAATCATGGCACAGTGCGAAGAGGTATGACATTTACCTGCTTAATATCCTCTAGTACAAAGACGATGTTAAAGCTATTTCTTCAGCTTTATTAGAACATCAAATATTTAAAGAAATATAAACACTGTCCAAATAAAATGTGTATCAGTCATAGAGCTATGTTAACTATGCTGATAATCACATAAAGACTAAATATTATTTCCATTCCTTATAACATCCTATTTCTTAAAACATTATCTTGGTTTCCTGTTCACTAAGTACTTCCAAGCCACTATCTCAACATTATTTCTCAAGATTTTCCACATCTTATATCGATAAATAACTATCTGCATTTACAAAAACAATAAATAAAATTGATTAATAGTTGAACAATCTTACGATTCATAAGAAAAGTCGGCTTACTTCATTATTCTATATGTCTAATCATATACAATCTACTTAGACAATATTTGAATATCCAATGATATGAAAATTTTAAAAGAATCACATAATTATTTGTTATGTTGGATTATATCACTAATAAAAAATAATCGTCGTATGCATATTTTCAAATCAATCCTATCTCATAATGTTTTTTTAAAATGTTGTATGAAATGCGGTACATATAAGTAAAAAACTTTTAAACTTCATTCTTCCAATTTATGGATGATCTAAAGAAAACAAAAAAAAATATACACTATAAATTATCAATAGTTATTATTATTACCAATAACCTTTATCTAGTCATCGTGTTCAGTAGGCTTCCTTTATCCACTTGAGCATTGCAGATATAAATAAATTCACACCCATACACTTTATATTAAAATATTTTTAGCTAAATTATTAGATTGTTATATTATAAAATTTTAATATTAATAAATTAATGTTTTTATGTTTTTCCTAATCTTATATATATAAAAAGATTTAAACTAGGTTAACAAAATAAAAGAAATCAAAACTATAATTACATATTTTCTTGACGATAGTTCCTGATAAGTCCAAAATGTTTATTATTTTCTCTAGAGTTTTTAAAATGTTCTTCTCCAAGCATTTAAAATAAAAATAATTATTAATCCATTTAGTAAAATTTATAGAAAATAATCCTTGGTTTTACTATTTAGGACGATAATTATTAAATCATAATATTAATTAATCCCATGAAGCTTCTTAATCTTCTCTACCAATATTCTCTGCATATCCGATGCATCAATCCATCTAATTTAACTTTAAAAATATTCGATGAATTTTTAAGTACTATTTGTATTTCCATGGATCCATCTTTTATTCATCTATGTGTTCACTTTTTTTTCTATGTTTCCTTCTTGATACATTTAAACTTTCGTTTGGTATTTTTTATAAATCTCTTTTAAAATAAAAACTGCAAGTACTTTTGAACAAATCTTTTCTAAATACATTTTAAATAATTCGAAGAACGGATATTTTAATATCAAAAAATGCTTCTATAACATATTCTCCTGGGTTCTTTCTTTAATTATTGAAAATATCTTTAAAAATGTTATCTTCAGAAAGTATATAACATTTTACTCCTTTGAATATCATATTATATAAAATAATTCATGAAATATAATTGTCTTATTACTATTTTAAAAATAAATCTTGGACAAGCTTATAAATAATACATTTCAATACACTTTTTTTAGACTCGTATAATGTCCGAGCTGTGTTTTTTATGTACCAAAACAGTTCTTCGGTGAAATATTAATAAAGCTGTATCAATAAATATTCCAAACATTTTTTCAGCATTACAACTTATATCCATTTTATTTCGTAGTATATCTGTAGTATATCTATCCTTTATTGCGAAGTTTAGGTTAAATTTTTAGATAAAATACGACTGGCAAGTAACTTTTAAAAAATTAGAAAATCATCTCCACGAAGTTTCTAAATATATAATTTTTAAAACTCTCTTTTGCAAAAAATACTTTTAAAAATTATCAATTAATTTTTTGCAAATAAATGATAAGAAAGTACTAAAAAAAAAAAATTGACTAAAATAAAAATTTTAAAAAATACTATCTTTTTGATAGTTATAATTTACCTTTCTCCGGTTTCAATACATTATTAATCTCCCCCGATAACTTAGTTATGACGATATTTATAGTCTGTAAGAATACCTATTCCTATTGGTTAATTCTTACTTTAGCTTGAGAACAAATTTACATATTTTTAGTTTATAGTAGAATTAAATTTCAAAATTAGAAATCGTGACGTAATGAACTTAAAATATTATTTAAAATACCACTTTTAATTCAATTATAACTTTATTTAAATTATTTTAATCTTTTAAAATAACTTTTAAAACAACATTTAATAACTTATTCCATTTCTTAATATTTAATTTATCTATTTTTATTTAAATAAAATATTTAATTTTTATATTATGAATGTATTCGTCTTTATTACATTATTTAAACATGTTATACGATAGTTAACTTAATGTTTAATACTATTTACTTTTATGATAGGCAATAATTCTATCCAATTCTATGTAATGTACAAGTCACGTGATCAATAACTTTGACAGACGATTTTCAATCTATTTCTCTGCCCAGATTTATAAATTGATACACTTATTATATTATATAAAATAATTATAAAAAATTTGGAAGAACAATTTAGAAAATATAGAATTAGATATAATTTTCACCATCACAAAGTTTATTTTAAAATATACTATATTAATTTTGCCTATTTAAATATGATTACAAATTTAAATACTGTATTTATTAACTTATCAGTTTTAAACTATTAAAATCGAATTTATTAAATATACTTTTAATTTTTATAGCTGTGTTATTTAACATGGCCAGCTTTTACAACCATATGAAACAATATTTAAAGCTTTACATAACTATTTTTTAAATAATTCGCCATAATTTTATATACTACATATTTGCTTTAGCTTTAAATTGTACTTTAAAAATATAATCGACAAACTATAATTAATGTATTAAAATAACATATTCTAAAATTTAAAATTTTTAGTAATTGACTGTTATGAATTATTACCGACCTATAGAAAAGGGCACAATATATATATATATATAATGTTTTCAAGGGCACAATATATATATATATATAATGTTTTCAAGGTTGTATAATGTAGATAAATTATTTTTTGGGTAAAATAATAAAAATAAATTATTTTATCCAAAAAATAATTTATCTATATATAAAGGCAAACCTAGAAACCAATAAGTCCTCATATCAGTGGAATACAAAGAATCAGTTTTGGGATTATGATTTATAGGCACTGTGATCTGACTACTACTGATTGATTAGTCATGCATACTGAATGATATTATTATAGAGTTGCAATTAGGTTTAATATTTTTAGGTATCTAATCCACAGAAATCTCATCAAATTATGTAATATTGATTGATAAATTGGTATCTAGTTATGTTGACAAAATGATCGAACTTTCCTCACTAAATAATTAGTTAATCTCCACTAAATACTTACTTAGTCTGGTAATCTAGGAGAAACCTGTCTCCTCTTCATTCTTTCTCTATGAGTGGAAAATCATTATCCTACAATGGAATACTTAAAAGCTATTTTCCTTTTTTTCTCTCTCTAAAAATTAAAAATAAAGTAAAAAAGTGGAAAAAATCTATAAATTAAAAATGTTATATAACTATATGATTTTGATAAAAGTCAGTGTATTATGAAATTTTTCATATTTTTGTATTGAAATTGGATAATCTTTTGCAGTGCAGTCAAACAAATAGTAATAATATTTTAAACCCTGATCGATATATAATTAGAAAACCAATTTATCCACCCGCAACAGCATGTAATAAATTGTAGAAATTCGATTTATAAATTACAGATCTAAAGAATAAATAAAATAAAAAACTTTTAATAAGTCATTAAACATCTCAACAGATTTATTTTAATTACATTACCAGATTCTTAAAACTCTATACAACAAATATATACATATATTATTTATATAGGAATACTTTTTTAGAGGGAACAGTTCTATACAAGATATCTCTTGGTCATTGATAATAACATTTAATGATTAGGTTACATTTTTATGCAGTAAGATATAATAGATTATCATGTTTTAATCTGGTCTTGGAGATTACAAAAGAATATTTACAAAAATAATTAACTGTTGTCTCTTTAGTTTGTCATTGTAGTGGAACTTATGTAGTTTGCAATTTAACGTTTCTAGATTGAAGTGGAACATATCACATTGGTGCTTGAACATCATGCCAGCTTTCTGAGCATCTATTTATTTAATTATGTTATGTTTATATTAATTACTAACTTTTATAATTCTAAGCTAAGAATTAAAGGGTTGTATTTAGACTTATTAAATCTTTTATAATGTTAAAATTAAATATGAACATTTTCAAAATATTATTGAGACTTTATATAACCGATTTTATGCTTTCTGTAAATATCAACAAACAAATATTATTTATGAAGGAATTTGAAGATATATCAGATTACATTTTTAAAAAAATAATGTTTCTGCTTTTGTCTAGTTTTTTTAAAATATAATTATTTTAATGGATTATAAAAAAATCACTTATGGAAGTAAAAATAGAATTTAATAGACAATGTTATTGTTTTTCAATTAAATATATTTTCTGTGAAAAAATAAATCATAAGGCAGTGATAACATGGCAGTGAAAGAAAGTTTTCTAAATTAAAGATTAACATAACTTTTCTGATGGTTTAACATCAAGAAATACCAAGCACAACTGACTACTCCATTATTATTTAAGAGTAGTTTTATAATTAATAGAAAAATTAAAAATGGTAAATTATGGATGTAGTATATATAAGTATGTGGCATTTAGGAACAATGATAAATACCACATCAATTATAATCATATCTTTTAATTTTAAGGCTCATCCATCTATACCTATCTGATAAATGTACATTAATTTGGTATTTTTATGCTTTTCTATAATAGCTATGTCCATGTTGTCTCAAGGATACTGAATGCCTACCTCGGTAAACTATGGGTCTGCTACATGAAACATACGAAGAATGTTTAAAAACTGGGAAAACTTTTTAAAAGTTATCAAACCAGGCCTACAACCAAGGATCTAATGCAATATAATTAATACACTAATTTTCATATGATTTTTAATTAAAATATTAATATCCTTTCTGTCAAATACATTTGATTTATTGTTTGAATATCAGGTTTAATAATAATAATAATAATAATAATAATAATAATAATAATAATAATAATAATAATAATAATAATAATAATAATAATAATAATAATAATAATAATAATAATAATAATAATTTAACAACAACAACAATAACAATAATGAATAAGCCCTGTGTGGTTCAACACAGTAATAAAATGGCAGACTGTGAGGCTTTATTAACCATGAATTATGGCCTAACCTTGCCAATTCTATTATTCAAACATCTTACAAATTTTCTCAGTAATAATTCATTTGATTATTTTTATATTTTTATTAGGAAATATATACATATACATATTTAAATCTTAATTTGATAACATAAACTTTCAAACTTTCCCAAATATAATTTAAGTATGCAACTTATGTATATACAAATCACATTTTATAATAAATAATATCTCTGCACTGTAATTTTTATTTCACCATTCTTAGAAAATTAGGGACTTGTTTCTATCCACTATTAATACCTTGTGAAGGGATGTAATCACAAACATATGACCAAAGCGATATCAAATAGATCTATGATTCCCAAGATATACTTTCATTAAGTAATTTGTGTCAATATTGTGAAAGCAGCACATTTGATACTTATCAAATAAACGTCTATCTATCTATCTATCTATCTATCTATCTATCTATCTATCTATCTATCTATCTATCTATCTATCTATCTATCTATCTATCTATCTATCTATCTATCTATCTATCTATCTATCTATCTATCTATCTATCTATCTATCTATCTATCTATCTATCTATCTATCTATCTATCTCATCTATCTATCTATCTATCTATCTATCTATCTATCTATCTATCTATCTATCTATCTATCTATCTATCTATCTATCTATCTATCTATCTATCTATCATCTATCTATCTATCTATCTATCTATCTATCTATCTATCTATCTATCTATCTATCTATCTATCTATCTATCTATCTATCTATCTATCTATCTATCTATCTATCTATCTATCTATCTATCTATCTATCTATCTATCTATCTATCTATCTATCTATCTATCTATCTATCTATCTATCTATCTATCTATCTATCTATCTATCTATCTATCTATCTATCTATCTACCTACCTACCTATCTATCTATCTATCTATCTATCTATCTATCTATCTATCTACCTACCTACCTACCTATCTATCTATCTATCTATCTATCTATCTATCTATCTATCTATCTATCTATCTATCTATCTATCTATCTATCTATCTATCTATCTATCTATTTATCTATCTATCTATCTATCTATCTATCTATCTATCTAGCTAGCTAGCTATCTTCATATCAAATTGCATTATAATTTATTAATTAAATGACTAATAATAACTCAATAAAATACTTCTGTAGTAGCTATGAATGTGGGAGTATGAATCCTCCCGAAAGTGCCCAGCTTTAATAATTGTATAGTATTATTTATTTCATTTACTGTTATCAGGTTCATTATCTGTGCCCAAAGCACACACACACACATATATATATATATATAATACGATATAACAATTCGTCAATTGCTAAAACAGAGAATACTTAATTTAAATAAAATAACCATTGCCAAGCGCTTTCAACTCCTATAAGTCCTTGTAAAGGCAGTAAAAAACTCATATTTTCTCCTAAGCAATAAATTCAACATTTCATTGCATTGGCCAGGAACAACTAGTCAGAAAACTGGTTAATTTTGAATTCATAGCACAAGATGAATTTTGTATAAGATACGATTCTTTAATCTTATGTTTTTTTGTCGTGCGTTTCATGCATTAATATTGCAAAATTCTTTGGACTACATATATGGCCTGTACTATTTTGGTGAACATAAAAATCCATATAAAGTGTATCATCTTCCCTTGTTCTAATATATGTATATTTATGTTGTTGAAGGCGATATTTAATATTTGTCTTGCACTACAATATCTTTTATACTTTTTACTTATTACTCACTTAGAATTATTTATTAATCTATTAAGCTTAGGCCGAGTCCTCAACCAATCAGAAATTCTGACTAAAAACTCTTATTATACTTTTATTAGTATTGGGAATAAAAGCTAATGACCTCCAGGATTTATTACACATTTACATTCTCACTATTATAACGTTGTTTATAATGTTTCAATACAATAGATAATAGCCTATACTTATTATAATCAACTTGTATCAAATGTTGCATATAACAATTTATATTATCTTTCTTAAACATTTCATTTGAACACAATCGTTATTTACGTGTTAAAAAAACTCTAAAACCAGCCAATTTGTGTATTAAAGGAACATTAGATGTTGGATGAATATAATCTCTATTATCTATAATATACCAATCTATCATCCACACATGATATTTGCAAATCCAGAGATTAAAGGATCATATCTTATACAAAATTCATCTTGTGCTATGAATTCAAAATTAATCAGTTTTCCCTTTAGTTGTTTTCTGGACAATGCAATGAAATATCGAATTTATCGCTTAGGAGAAAATAGGAGTTTTTTACTGCCTTCATAAGGACTAGTAGGAGTTGACGCTTGGCAATAGTTATTTTATTTATATTAATGATTCTCTATTTTAGCAATTGAAGAATTGTTATATTGTATTTTAAATGACTAATGTAACAAATCATTTTCTTTTATCCTCTGAAATAAACCATTGGCAAATTTCTAAACACGCAAACCAAAAGATACCCATGTATGACCAAATTAACTTAATTAATATAATTTTCATTATTCTAAAGGTTGCATTTTGAGCTGTTATATTTTGAATAGTACAGCGTATGCGCTAAACATCCAACAGTTTTTTTTTGCTTTAATTTATAATAAGTCCTGTTTTTCTGATAATGAACGATTATAATTTAACATACATCGTGTTGTATTTTACTCTTAGTTTGAATGTATATAATTTTGTATCTTACTTATTGATAAATTTTATTCTATCTTTTGAATTAATATTATATATATATTATATTGCAATTTTTCTTAATTGAAAAATATTTTCGTGTTATAAGAACATGAATTTCAGGAAATATGATATTTCTTTCAAACACTCTAAGGTCAATGTTTATTGCAAGAAATATTGAAGCGAGTTTATTGACTTAAAAATAAGTTTAATAAAAGTCAATTATTTTAAATATTTCATTTTATCTCTAGAATGATTTTACATTTTCGATCAAATGAATTAATACATGTTCATATGTATATTTACATATAAGCATGAGTGAAAGGATAGTTTTCTTTCATCTAAATTATGTATATATGTTTGAGGATGTAAATTTTAAATATTTTACCAAACACAGATACTAACCATTGAAGCACTTTGGAAAGAAAATCAAATCAATTACATTTCTTAACAAAAGCTATAATTTAAATGACTTTAGATTATTTTAATTGATATTTGTAATTTATTTTCTCCACAGTGTTTATGATTAACCACTCTGTGAGGCAACTTCTCTTTTGATATCTGACAGAAAAATAATGAGAGAAAATAAAATCATTGCAAAGCAGTAGAATAAATAGTACCAGTAATATTTCTCAAGATATTATTTAATTGGTTATCTAGAAGTTGAGCATGAAAAGTTTTTTTCTTCCAAGAGCCTCATCATGCACCAGTAAAATATGCTAGTGCTACTAAAGCTGATCATAAAGTTTTGCACTACAACTCCTAATATTTTAGATCAGTTTTAAATGAAATTATTCCTGGAGATTATTTTAATATAGTCTTACATGCATAAGCAAAATAAGCTAATCTGTGATCCAAGTATATTTTTAAATATCATGAGATATGATTGTGTTTCGATTTATAAAATAATTACAATAACAATATGTAATGTTTCTATTCTTTACACAAAAATCTGAGTATACTACTTACTGGTTTATTGTAGGTTAATTTCATGCTTTCTGCTTGTGGGAAGTCTAATATGACTATATTACTTACAATAAATGAGAAAACATAATCATATAATTGACTATTCTATAAAATTTTGTTTCCTACTGTGACTACAATTGCAGGCCATTGAATTTTGCTATTTTGTCGAGTAAATAATGATTTTCCTGCAACTAAAAATTAAAGGAAATTTTAGAAGAAAACTATTTTTCAAAAAGATTCATAAGTTAGCATTAATGGGGAAGATGACAGATTTACAATGTTTCCCTAGCCATGGAACACGAATTAATGTGCAAAATGAATTGTCTTCACATAATAAATAAACTTTATATTTTTGAATACCTGATTAAAGATAGAAAACTATGACATTTCCAATATATCAATATGTATCAGATGATTATATTATTGTTTAAATCAGGTGTATCTGAAAAACAATAAAATGAGATAGATTAATATAAATATTTTAATATTAGATAATGATTTTCAGTCTATTAAATTATAAAGAAGAGTTTTTTTATATTGAGATTATTTAAATGTTGACTTATTTTAATAACCAATATATATATATATACGTATCATTAAAACAGTTAACATCTAGACAATTCCAATATCAATAACAAGCAACAATTTCAAACTATTGTCAATGCAACCTCCTTTTTAACAATAAAGGTGGAATCCCATCTTTATTAATGGGCTAATATACTTATATAGACACTAAATATTGCAACTTGATCACAAAGATTGAAATTATTGACACAAAAATGTTTAAATAGACTTCTTTAAGCAGGTAAATACAACCTATTCTGATAATAGTCAGTTATAACATTTTAAACTGCAATTATAAATTTCAAAATGCATCCAAAGTATTACTTGAATAATAATTATAATAATGATCAAACCTAAGTGGATTTGCAATGGTAATCATTTGAATTTGTAATTTCTCTTATTTTCCAACTGGTTGTATCATCATCATCATCAACAACTATTATCAATTCTCTGCAGGATAAAAGTCTCTCCAAGTTCAAACCATTTTCTCTGATCTTCAGCTTCTCTACTCCACATTACCCTGGCACAACTTCCTTATTTAATCCATCCATCTTACATGTGGTATCCTTCTGGGTCTTTTAAAATTTCTTAGAATCCAGTTTAAGATTTCAATTGTTCATCAATTATAATCTCTTCTAGCAATATCTCCAGCCCAACTCCACTTCAGTCTTTTAATTTTTTCCATGAGATCAAAAATACCTGTTTGTTTTCTACCCATATATTGTGTTTTCGATGTTTTCTTGTTACTCCTAACATGCATCTGTTCATACTTCTTTGAGTAATCTGAAATCTCTGCATTGCTCTTCTATTAAGTGTACAAGTCTTAGATCCATAAGTGAGAACTGGTAAAGCAGATTTATTAAAAACTTTTCTGTTCAAGCACATAAGTATAAAGTTATTTCTACCAAAAGCACTACAACCAAGTTTAATTCTATGATTAATTTCATCCATTATGTTTCATCTGTATTAATAATCTGAGCAAGGTATTTGTAGCTGTTAACTCCTTTTAACTTATCATAAATCAATCTTTATTTTCATATTTGGAGACATTTCATTGAACATTATTTTAGTCTTTTTAACATTTGTCTTTAGTCCTACTTTCCTACTTTCATCTGATAACTCACGTAACCTTTCCTATAGCTCTAAAGCATTATTTGCAAAAACAACTACATCATCTGCAAAATCTAAATGATTTAAATAATCTCCATTTACTTTCGCTCCTTTAAATTCCCATTTTAATCCACAAAATACTTCTTTGCAGCACTGCTGTAAAAAGTTTTGGAGATATGGAGTCACCATGTCTTACACCCTTCTCAATGTTGACTAGTATCATTATGTAATCTAGTTGTTGCTGTTGCATTTTTATAAATATTTTTTTAAAATATGACAATAACCTGGATCTATACCTTGATGATCCAATGCTTTAATCAGTGAAGGAATGTTTATAGATTCAAATGCCTTTTCATAATCTAAAAATCTACAGCATAATGGCAACGCATATTCATTTGTCTTTTCTCTATCTTTTCTCAATACCTGGATATGATCTACTGTACTAAAACCATTTTTAAATCCAGCTTTTCTCTTGGTTGGTAGAAATCTGATGTTCTCTGTAGAAGAGTTGTAATTATCTTGGTAAAAAGATTGTATAAAACTGATAAAAAGCTGATAGGTCTGTAATTTCTAATATCTTCTTTATCACCTTTTTTAAATATTAATATTATTACTGCATTATTCCAATCATCTGGTACATCTTTATCATTTAGACATTTGGTATCTAATTTTGCTAAAAAAAATTCTTATTTCTTCACCTGCTTCTTTTAATATATCAATTATAATTCCATCATTACCTGGAGCCTTCCCTTTCTTCATAAATTTAGTCACATGTCTCACTTCTTCATTTAAAATTCTGGGCAATTTGAAAGATATAATAGATATAGGAGGTACTTCTTTATTACTATATAATTCTTGATAGAAGTCTTCTATCAATTTCATGATGTCATCTCTCTTTTTAGTAATAGTTCCATTTTTTTTCCTTATTGCAGATATAAATTCCCTACCAATGCCAAAATGTTGTTTTACACTCTTGAGACTTTTATTCTCTTCTACAGCTTTCCTTACTAGTTCACAGTTATACTTTCTTATATAATTTTCAACTCTTTTTAGTACCATTTTACGAGGTATTCAATCCTATTTAATGCATCATTTTAGTATATCTTCATATTCCTTCTTTTGTTCATAAATTCTGTAGTCTCAGTAGAAATTTTATTGGTCAATTGCTGCTTTTTTCTACCAGCTATTCTTGTTGCAGTTTTTAAAAATGCATCAGTTATTTTCTTATTAAATTCATTCAAATCTGAATAATGTTCAAAATCTACTAATACTTGAAACCGATTTGTAAGTTCTAATTTAAATTCATTAGAATGTTTCTGAAGATTAGAAATATCAATTGTAAATATTGTTTTTCTTAATAATTTTTGTCTCTCTAGTTTTGCATTAACATATATCTTACATCTTACTAATTGATGATTACTTCCTGTGTTAAATTTATTAAGAACATTACATCCTTGAAATATATATTTTCTGTTAGTCAAAATATAATCCAATTCTGCTGTAGCTTCATTTGGATGCTTCCATGTCCATTTCCTTTTAACATTTTTCTCAAAAAAAAAAAAAGAATTCATAATGTAAAGTTTTTCTTTTTCTGCAGACTCCACAAGTCTATGTTCTCCCTCATTTCTATTACCTTATCCAAAATTACCTACAACACTTTCATTTTTCATTTGTTTACCAATTCTGGCATTAAAGTCTCCCATAACAATTTTGAAATGTTGTTACTCTGATCAAAAGCCTTTTGTACAATAAAAATCTTTTACTACTTCATCACTATGAGTACTTGTTGGGGCATAAACCTGTATAATTTGTATTTGGTATCTGCTATTATGTTGTATAACTAAACTTGCCACTCTGTCCAATACACCATTAATCTCCACAATGTTGTTCTTCCACTTTTTATTTATAATAAATCCTACTCCACTTGTTTTTTCCAATATTTGTGCTTTTATTTTGGAGTACATGTTCATTTTTTAAATCAATTGTCTCTTTATCTTTTTTCTAACTTCACGAAGTCCAATAATGTCTCATTTAATATAAGATTAATTCTTGCAATCTTCCTTCACTTGAGCATAATCTGCAGTTGTATGTACCTAAATAAAAAGGCATCATCAAATGGCAGCATGGGTCCACAATCAGAAGATTCTTAGCACTTTCTGCCTTCGGCCACCAGCTGCTGCCTTGGTTGGTTAATTTACCATCTACTGGGAATAAGTGCCATGATTTATTTTTGTCTGTCATGATTGTATATATCTTATTGAAAAAAATATTTATCATTTACACATACATTAATTCTGCCTTATCAGGCAACTGAGAAAAAAGATCATGGTGTTTCTTGATCTTAAACTCAGAGGTAAAAAGCCAATAAACTCACCATGCTGGATAATGTGTGTTGGTGAGCAGCCCATCCATTTTCATATACTATAAAAATAATCACATAGTAGTAACAGCTGCAATGACAAGAATGTATGGAATGGACATTTAGGAATTTGCCCTGCTCAGTTCTTTTAAGGCCTCCATGAGAAATCAAAGGGTCTCCTTTCAGTTAATAGCATACTCCTTTCTGCAGCCATTGGTTGTATAATTGAAATTAAATATACAGTATTGTTAAATAATAGTAGTATATAGATCAAGTGAGCAAATAGTTTTATATCTGAATAATTTGTTTGCTGCAATGAAAACAAATCTTATGAGGAAATGGGATTTGTTTTCTTTGCAACATAGTTATAATGAAAAATATTAATTATGAAAATAATCTGAAACAGAACTTCATTAAATACTATCATATTTACACATTAAATTATAATGCGTCTAAATTTCTTTCCTGCACTTAATTTTTTTGGTGATTTCAAACAAATTGTAACTCGTTTTGTTTGGAAATTGAAGATTTTCTGAATTTTAATATTATTTATGTAATTGAAAAGATATTTCTTTCAACAGAGTACAACCAATCACAAAGAAGAGCAGCTCTACACTCTAATGTCATCTATAGTAAGATTGAGTAATCAATGATTACTAAATAATAGCTAATTAAGTGACTTGCTATTATTAACATTCTTATCAGGAGTTGGCACTGCTTAGGTTAATAAATCATAAAGAATTTTAATATATAAAGTTATTGATTAGGATGCAAAATCCACATAACTTCTTTAGAAAAAGGTTTGAGTTTAAAATATAAAAGTACTTTCAATTTTTAGTCTTTTAACATGAATAGTAAAAGTACTTGATAGATGCAGAACTGCCTTATTTACAGCTTTGAATTAAAATTAGTCTAAGCACTATTGGCTGATAATCACTAAAATTAATCATTACTATTATAGATTATAATACAGTAGAAAGTTGCATTCGTTTTATCACATATATATATTAAATTAAATTTATGTTTTTATAGTGTATTCCTAGCTAACAAAAAATCAGTATGTGTTTCATATATACAAATTCATCAAATCAAGTTAGTTATAGGTATAATCATATGATTTCTACATCAAAATGATTGAATTATTTATTTATGTCTTGTAAACGCGAGAGTTTGTTTTTAAAGCTTGAAAAAGTTCAATAGTACATATATATAAACTATTAATGGGTCATTAAACACAGCATATACGGTAGAGACAATTTAAATAATATTTTAAAATGTTATATTAATTCGTCACACACCACCGCTATATGTTTAATCAACATATATTAATTTATTCACATTTTAAATTAAATCAAACAAATCTCGTTTATATGCATGCGTAAGCATAAAAGTTAGTCTGTCGTTCTGATATGAAAATTAGATGTTCGAATTTTTAGCTCATTTGATAATGATTGGTTTGTATCTACGGCGAAAGGCTGACATAAATTTTTACATTGGATTCTTGTTCATAATTTTACAAGTTGAAATATAATAAAAAGCGCATGAAAGTACCATACAATTTGAATAGTTACATGTATCATTGATGCAATATCTATTTACTACACATATATAAAGACAAATATGTATTTATTTACAAATAAATTAATTTTTATAATTTTCTGCAATGTTTGTCTTGTAAATAAATATTGAGCATAATTATTTAAAGCTAAAAAGTTCATTAATTATCGCGTAAACAAATGTCAGAAAATCAATCTTTTTCATTGATTAATGATTCCATAAGATTGCAAAAATAAACGTAAACAATTTTAAAAAATATAAAACGAAATAAAAAAACAGACGAAATGAAAACATCAGAGTAAAAAAAAAAATCTTTCAGATATTTCTGATTTTCTCTTTATCTTCTCTTACCTTTGGATAAATACTTCGATGCAATATAGTTAAAAGGTAGTGAAAATAAACTTCAACGAAAACTATTTTGAAATAAAAACTGCATTAGAAATAAAGATGAAAGTAAAGTCTGGTAATACAATCACCTATTATATAGCAACTCACCTTTTTTTTATAGATCAAACAAATATTATTAGACTTATAAATAAATGAAGGTCCTTATAGTGTAGTGATTAACACGCTAACATTACTTGCACCTCGCCCAGGATTAAATTGTTTCATTAAATGAATTTCTTAATAAAAAGCATAACCATTTAAATGGCTGGCTTAACACCAACATAGCTCGAATTTTTATATTTTCGATTTAAAAGGTTACATAATTATTGTTAGATCGAAGATAAAATATTAAAAAAGAAATTATAATTTTAAAAAATATTAGTAAGCCGAAGAATGTTATACCAGAATAAAAATATATTTCACATTTTTAAAGAAATGTTTTTAACCCTATTGCAATATATAAAGCTAATAAATTTGTTTATATAAAATTTGACATGTTGTAGTAGTTGTCTTATGTGATTATTAGTTGTCTGTATATTAAATTACAACTAATATTTCTTTAATATAAACTATTATAAATACACTACAAATAGATGAATATTGCTTGTGCTAATTAAATTTTACTTTTAAATTAAACATTTTTAACTTTTCTTTTATTGCTAATCAACAATACGGTAATCCATTTTTAATTGCATATATCTAAAAATCTTAAATTTAAAGTTATTCTAAGAAAATATTATCAAACACGCACTCATTACAAAGAATAATATACAAACAATTAAAGTATTGTCAAAAGATAACATATAAGAGAGAAATATTATGTTCTTTTTTCATGTAACCTTTTTACAAACTTTAGCATTGTGACATTAATATGCAATGATAAACAACAAAATATGTTATCTGAGGTTTTATAACATAAACAAACATAAATATTTTATCTACATGAAAATTATCTGAGTATTTACAACAAATACAAACATAAATATATATGTAATTAAAACATAACTTCCTGAGTTATGTGATGTTAAGAACAATGAAAGACACATCTCAGTGGTAGATTATTACTTCCTTTTGATTACAGATATTAAAAAAAGTTATAATTATTTATTATTACACACATAAATATATATTAATTATAATATTCTCATGGATTATCTCTGGGAGCTTTCATGTAATCAAAATATAATAGCTAAATAGCTGAGGTTTCAGTACAATAACAAATACTTTCCTCAGAGCTTCTTCTTTCTCAAATCATAGATTTAAAATCGTTTTTTTTTCCTTTGGTTATTTCCTCCTCATTTTAAAATTTTATTTGTTGATAAGTTTTTAAAATATTTTATTCTCCAATAACTTTTCCAGAATATTGTTAATTTTCTTTAATTCACACTTTTCATTTATGCTCTTTGGCCTTTTACAAATGTCTATAGCTTCCCTTGGCAGTCTCTGGTCATATAGTTTAATTTTATCAGAATATGTGTTTTATTAAAATTGATGTCATGATTTGTTAATTTAATGTGTGAATAAATAGCTGATGAATTAGATTTTTTTCTAACTACCAAAATCTGTTCTTCCTTTCTTATATTTGTTCTACGAATTGTCTGTCCAATGTAAGAATGTAATCAAACTCATGAAATTTCATATACACCATGAAACTCCAAGGAAATTTTATATTTAGGATGTGGACTACTTCGTTATTTTTTTAAATGTAGTATAAATTGAGGGGATATTACTTTTTTAAAAACATTACCAATTTTATTTATATATGGCAGAACCTTCTTAATTTTTGAAATACCAAAATCTTTTTTTTGTTATATAAAAAAACCCTATTAATAATCCTCTGATCAAAACCATTATGAAGTATTTTTTTAGTATCAGAGATATCTTGGTAAAAATGCCTGCCATCAGAAAGTCTCTTAGTTCTATCTAACAATGTCTTTGCCACTCAAAATAATTATGCTTGATGGTGATGAAAAAAATGTAGATATCTCTCATTGTGTGTTTTCTTTCTATATATATACATTGGGATAAAGAATCATCATTCTTTCTTTCAATTAAAACATCTAAAAATAGAAGTGGCTATTATTTTCTATTTCCATAGTAAATTTGATGTTGTTATGAAAAGATTTTAAAAAATTAAAATTCATCACGATCATGCATGCTATGATCCCAAATACCAAAGGTGTCATCAACATATCTCAGCAATACAAATGGCTTTTGAATTGCTGATATCAAAATTTTCTTTTTCTAAGTTCTTCATAAAAATAGAAGTCAATGCAGGAAGAAATTGGTGAACCCATAACTAAACCTAATGTTTGTTTATCTGACCATCTAAAACAAAATATGTATTTAATAAGCAATGTTAAATCAAACTCGCAACAAAATCAGATAATTGAATATATTTCAAAACTTCAATAGTTTCCTTTAACACTAGTAAAAACTAAACAATATCAAAACTTATTAAAATATCATTTTTAGTTAATTTTATATTTTGAATAAGCTCAAGAATATAATTTGTATTCTTAAAATACAATGACACGGCTATAGAAAAGAAAATGGAAAATGAGCTAGTATCTTTTCAGTGAAGGAACTATACTTTCAATCGGTCTCAATGGAATATCTGGTTTATGGATTTTTGGCAAACTATATAACTTTTGGATAAAAATATTTTTCTCCAGATAAAAGAAAGTCCTTAGTTTTTTTAAATCTAAACCAGTAGTATAAATTAATGCTTTTATTTTCTTTTCAAGATATATCATAGAATCTTAATACATTGTACAGGTTTAAACCTGCATTTTTATATGTAATATATGCGGGATTCGAACTCAGACTTTCACACGACCCATTACTCTCAGTGGCATCTCATATTGCTGACCCACTTGATTACACACATGTTGAAAAGATAAATAATCACCAATATACGTATTTCATGCTAAACCAGCAATCATCAGTTGGTCTAGATTATTATCCTCAAACACATATATATAATCAGTGCTCAGCTTTATATTAAGATAGCCAATCTTTATACTTTAATGGACAGGCTTCAAGGCTGAAGAGTTGTGAGTTGGAATAATTTGAAGCCTGTCCATTAAAGTATAAAGATTGGCTATCTTAATATAAAGCTGAGCACTGATTATATATATGTGTGAGGATAGTAATCTAGACCAACTGATGATTGCTGGTTTAGCATGAAATACATATATTGATGATTATTTATCTTTTCAACATGTGTGTGATCAGGTGGGTCAGCAATATGAGATAGCACTGAGAGTTCGTGTGAAAGTTTGAGTTCGAATCCCGCATACAAACTCTATAATTTTTTTATAAATGTTATTTTTGTAATAATCACTAACACTCAAAATTACTATAGTATCACCTTTATCTGCTGAAAAAATAGTAATCAATTTATCATTTTAAAATTTAAACAAAGCTTTTCTTTCATCAACAGATAAATTAATTTTAGGTGTTTTTGCTTTATTTAGAATATCGTACATTTTCCCTCTTATTATGTCTGCCTCGGCAGCAAGGTATTTTCGATAAAATACTCTTCATTTTACAAATAATATCCTCAAACGGTAATTTTGATGTGAAATAGCAAATTTGAAATCTTTATTAAGCACTTCCAATTCACTATCCGATAATGTCCGATTTGATAAAGCATTTCCTGTTTGTTTTTTAACAATTTGTTGAATTTATTTTTTCCTTGAACATTTAAATTCCTTTTCTTTAGTGACTCTAAAATCAGAGATATTATCCCAAACTGACCACAATATTGAATGAATAGTAATATCGTAAGATTGTGAGTTAAACGCGGAGAAAACAATTTTTTATCTAAAAAATCTAAGTTTTTCCTCGTAATTTTAATAAAAGCGGTTAAAATATCAAGACTTGCCTTATTTAAGATTTTAATATATATATATTTTTCTACAGTACAGACTTGATTATTCTTGCACTACTATAAATAATATACAGGTGGTTTGAATTCAGACTTTTACATGACCCGCAACCGTCCATACTATCTTATAGGTCTGATACACTTGATTACGCACATGTTGAGAAGATAAATAATCACCAATTTGTGCTAAAACAGCACTCCTCAGTTGGTCCAGATTATTTAAGATTGTATCATTTATTTTTTCGCCTTCTTATGAAAGGAGAGTTTACAACAGTTGGGAAACAGACCTTTTCTTTTATAATTAATTAGAAATTGAAGATCACAAACAGGTTTTTTTCTTTCCTTAACAGAAATTCTCAATTCTGCAAACAATTTCTTTCCGTAAAGATTAATAATGGTAATAATAGTAATATTCTCACAGATAAATTAATTCATAGTATAATTTCCAGGAGCTTCCGCGTAATAATAACCTTTGTAAAAATGACTTTTTCGGCATAAAACAACCTTATTAGAACTATTTAATCTCTAATTTCGTAAAGGAGCTATTTTTTAAAAATCTTACAGATAGCTATTAGTTTAATAATAAATTTTAAATCATTACTTTTCATATAATGACTGCATGCCAAACAATTATTCTCTAAATCTCTTATTATCAGTAAATCTAAAAAATTTAATTTAACAAAATCCAATCCCCTTCCCCCTTCTAAAAGATATTTTATAGAAGGATCAGAACAATTAAATTTAATTAACAACATCTTCGTTTATTCTTTTAAACTACATCCAAAAACAATCACCACATATCTAACAAACAACTTTAAATATATACAATTGTAATTAATATATAGGGGGGTTGAGCTCAGACTTTCACACGACCCTCAACTATCCACGCTATCTCATATACACTTGATCACACACATGTCGAAAAGATAAATAATCACCAATAATGGTATTTCGTGTTAAATCATCACTCGTCAGTTGGTCCAGATTATCATCTCCACACATATATACAATCAATGTTCAGCTCATATTAAGGTAGCCAATCTTCATACTTTAATGGGCAGATTTCACCTCATAACTCTGTGTGATCAAATGTGTTAGCAATATAAGATAGAGTGGATAGTTGAGAGTTGTGTGAAGGTCTGAGTTCAAACCCCCTATATATTACATATTGGCGTGCAGATATAAAAAACCTGTACTATAAAACAAATTCATATATTAAAATCGTGATTAAAGATTTTCTCTTCCAAATAATGTAAACAATAAATTAAAAAAGAAATAATCTAATCTATTATCCAAACTTCCTCAATCTTACAAAAATTATCATTGTAAGTAAAATGCATAGAATACTCCAATAATAAAATAAAATCTTTAATAATTTTAATTTTATTCTTAGACAAGGATCTATTTATAATCGTAGAAATAAGAATCTCGATACTGCTTAATCTATAAACAGACTGATACATGTTTGCAATATCTAAATTACCAAGTCCCCAATTATTTTCCACTTTAAAATGATTAATCTTATCAAAAGACTCTAAAGAAAAAGAAACAATGTAATAATCAAAATTGATAAATTGTTTTAAAAATGTATTTAAGAACATAGTGATCCCTTTAAAACATTATCAGTAAAATCAAAAATAAATCTTAAAGAAAAGTCTTCTTTATGTGTTTTAATATTAATAAAAATTTTAACTGATATAAAATCATTGGAATAATATTTTAAGTATTTTCTATATTAAGAATTTTGCATTTTCTTCATAATATCTGTTAATTTCATTTTTTCTCCCTAAACTCATTTATTTTCATAACAGCAAACTTGTCAACTTTCTAATATTGAGCTAAATGAAAAAGAATTAGAAATTTTTTGAGTCCTAATTCTGTTCCTTTTCATTTAAAAGATATATTCATTTTGATACAATTTCATCTAATGAATTCAGTAAGTTAAATGATAAAAAAACTAATATTCAATTGGTTTTAAATGAAAGTTTAAAAAGTAAAGAAAAATGTGTTATTAATCCTTCTTAGATTAAGCATCTTAAGGATAGGTTAATTGCTGATGATGTGATCGGCTTTGTGAAGGTAAAGCTGGCTGGTTTGTCATTATAAATAGAAATAATTTTAGGGTAAAAATTGATAAAGAATTAAATAATGGCGAACATATGTTTTTAGGAAAATATCCTGGTAAGGTAATTAAAAGAAAATTAATAAATATTTAAAAAAAAAAAATGCAAAATTTAAAAAAAAAAAATAGAGTAGAATATTTTAAATGTTACCCAAATCATTTGATCTCAGATGAGATATTTATAAATATTAAGTCTCGCAAAGATGGTTTTCCTTTAAGATTTATTTTCAATTTTACAGGTAGTGTTGTGGAGGGTACTTGTAGGTTCTTAAATAATTTTTTAAAACAATTTGTTGATTTGTGTCATTACACAGTTTCTTCTTCTTTTGAGGCTTTTGATAACATTAATAATGTTGAAATGAACAATAATTATGAATTTGGTAGTTTAGATATTAAGAAGATGTATCAACCTATTAATAGATAAAAAAGCATTGATGTTTTTATTTTTGGTTGATTAATGATGGATTTTTGGCTAAGAATAAAATTTTATTTTATTGAAGATTTTTCTTTTATTATTAAATAATTATATGACAATACTGTATGGAAAATTTAGGCATATAAAATGATGATCATGTAATGTTTTAATGATTTTAACGTATTTATAATGGTAAGTTTTATAAGATTAAATAAGCATGTTTAATAGATTATATTATTTTTTCTTTAAATTATAGTTTATATTAATTATTCGAAAGAGAAAAGTATTAATTACAATTGTATATATTTAAAATTATTTGTTAAATATGTTGATGATTGTTTGTTTATACTTGAACATGATAAATAGAAAAAAAAAAGTTAAATAAAAGGAATTGTGTTGATCCTTCTATAAAATATATTTTAGAAAGAGGAGATTAAATTTTGTTAAATTAAAATTTTTAGATTTAATAGTGATAAAATATTTAAAGAATAATTATTTGATATATAATCATTACATTAAAAATAAGGATTTAAGATCTACACTTAAATTTGATAGGTATCAATGTCTTCTATAAAATATAAAAATAATAGAGTAAGTAATTTGAATAAGATTGCTTTATGTTGGCTATTCTGAAAAAATAGTTATAAGTATTTTATTTAATAGTATTTATAATTGTGATAATATAACTACAATAATGTGAAGCATAAATTAAAATATGATTTTATTTCTTTGCCTTTTAAATTCTCTTCTTATAGAATTTTTAGTAGAATATTAATTTGTTTGGTAATAAGAACATTACTTGAAATAGGAATAATGCATTAAATAATATATTAAATTTATATAAAAACAAAATATAAAGGCTAAACACTTACAGAAATGTCTAGTTCCTATATTCATAGCATATGTTGGAACTTAATGTATGCAAATTTATTCAATGTATTTAAATGGACCATTTTTTAAAAATGGAGAAGCAGGATTCCTTCCAATTGATGATGTTGGCATAGTCTGCTATAAAGCATGTCTCTTTTATCTTATATTTTATATCATTCTGCTTCATGCAAAGTATTTTTGCTAATATGGGTTCAAACACATGGCCAATAGACCTTTGGTGCTGTAAAATATTGAGTTATATTCAGAATTGATTAGTGCATTTAAACCCAGATTAGCAAAAATACTTTGCATGGAGCTGAATGATGTAAAAAGGTAAAAGAGACATGCTTTATAGCAGATGGTGCCAATGACATCAATGAGAAGGAGTCCTGCTTTTCCATTTCTAAAAAATGGCTATTTAAATATCTTGCATAAATTTGCATACACTGATATGAATATGGAAACTAGTCATTCCTGAAAGCACTTAGACTTTATACTTTGTTTATTATTATAGCTTCACATTTTTTGTGTTTTAGTGCAATATAAACATTGCTTTGTTATATGTAAAGTACAATCAATTATTTAATTAAATGATATAAAGGAAATTTTTGCTTGGAATAGTATATATTATGTCTTGTTTTTGTAAAGTGTTGTATATAGATTAGAGTCATTTGAAATTAAATAAAAAAATAAATGTTCTTAAAAGTATCTTAATTCTATTTATATATTCATATAAATGAAGAGGTTATATTACTAATTTTGATAAAACTCATGTTGACTTCATAGAAAGAAATTAAATAAAATGAAGAATTAAAAAATCTTTATTATTAAAAATGTATGAATCTGAAGTAATTAACTTGTTTAAAAATCATTTTAATGTTATGGGTATATGATATGTAAGTGGGGAAATTTGGAAAATATAATTAATATAAATTTTTAATATGTATTTGTTTTTAGTCCTTTGCATTTGAGAAGTCTGCTCTTATTTTGAAAAAATTGGTTGTGTTGTTTAGTCCCCCCCCCCTTTGGCTAGTCTTGTTTAACTTTGAAGTTGAGGTATATATTAACACTCCAACACTATTTTATTAAGTAAATGAAATATTCTCAATGCAATATTGGGGTATTAATTTAGTATATTACAAAATATTAACCACTGGGAAAAGTTATATATATATTCTAATATTCTCATGGATAAATAATAAATTCATAGTATTAGTTATAGGAGCTTCCATGTAATAAAAATATAAAAGCTAAATAGCTGACATATCAGTCAATAACACATAATTTCCTCAGAGCTTCTTTCTCAATATATAAGAATGTGTGTGATGAGATTTAAATTTGTTCTTTTCTTCCTTTGTTATTTTCTTCCCATTCTCAAATTCTATTGGTTAAGAAGTTTTAAAAAATATTTGATCCTACAATACCTTTTTCTATTTATTGTTAATTTTCTTCAATTCACACATCATTTAAGCTCTGCAAAATAATATATATATATATTGTAACAATCCAAAAGAAAGTGGAGATTGAATCTAACTGCAATCTATCATATCTGTACTACAAGGGCGCCATCTAGGCATTTGAACCTAGAAAAATTTATAAAGTAGGCAGATATGCGCTGTTAAGATCCCACTTTATTTTATATTTAGACCGTTAGCCCATTGTCACCAGCTCATGGAGATGCAGAGATAATAAATAACTTGTTTAATTGCATCTTAAATATAAAAATAAAAGCCACTGCCAGTAATTAATACACAAACATTTATTTACGCACATATATAATATTTAAAATTATTTTAGCAGCAGTTTTACATTTTAAAATTTAACTTACATTTTTAACTTTGATTTTAGATTTTAATTTACATTTTAATTTTTATAAGTTCACACAGATGGGTTTATAAAAGCTTGTTTTATAATGTTGAGTATAGATCGGTTACATAGATTACGCGGTTAACAACATTTCAAAATAAACATAAACGATCAAAATATAAAATCATTGGTGGAATTGCAGAGGGAAATTTATAAGAAATCCAATGGCATTCATGGTAAGATGCTGCATTAACACCAATAACTTAAAAGACATCCGAATAAATACATTTTAGATACTTACCATAAGGTATCATTATTTACCGAATGTATATATATTTTGATCAAATATGGAAACCAAAAACACAATTAACCGATAACAAATCCATGTAAGCGTCTATATCCAACTTAAATTTAATGCATTTTTATTTAGAGTGTCGAGTATGAATATACTACATAGATTTGCATTTGAAAAGAAAACATTCAATCCCTTATTTAACCTTAGGCCAAAAAGTTTGCAGCTAAACCAACATCAATCCATCTGATATATCGATGTATTCAATATAACACGAATACAGCAGCACAAAAGGTTAAGAGAAAAAAATTGACTCTTGTCAGATGGGAATACTACATCTATCTAACAAGAATAGCAATAAAAAAAAACTCCATAGGAAGGGACAGGGGTTCTTTTTTCCAGCTTACGATCCCATACATAGGCAGACCGGGTGTGTGCAGCATATACAGTGATTCTGCATATAGTGAATCTTGTATTACATCTACTAATTACATCAATATATCCAATCCATTGACCCAATTAAACTACGAAACAAATAACCTAAGATTACCCTCCCCTAATATAATTTTACAAATCTATATAGCCATTCATGCCTGACTTAAGTTTAACATTTATATAATTTAGTCTAACGAAAAACAAAAATCATAATAAAAACTTAAAAGAACAAAAAAAATAAATGGAAATGATTTTTTTTAAAAAAAATACATCAAATAAAAGAATTAATAAATAATTTAGTTTGGTCAGATAGGAAATACTATTGCGATAATTTCTGAAAGGTTTAGAATTTAGAGTTTGTTTTGAAAATGTTCATAAAGTTCTTACATTTTTTAAAATGTCCAGCTTTATCCATGGCTTGCCATTTGAATGTGAATTTCCATGCCATCCTAAATAGATTGGTATTCTGTTGGCCATTTTATTTATTCATCCGGAGGTTTTTTACTTTAGCTGGTCCTCAATGTAGAAAATGATGTTTCATTTTTTTTTTAACAACTGAAGGAATTGAAAGTGTGTTTTTCAATCCCTTCACGTCCAACTCCGCACTAATACATATCTGTCTTCTCATAATAACTAACTAATAATTTCCAAACTTTTCCTTTTATATTAATTTTAAGGATTCAATTGACATTACATCATCGATGATGATGATCCTTCCCTTGAGGTCCGATTTCCCCAATGGATTTCTTTCATTTGCCATTCTGTTCCTATTGTTTTTCCTCTCCTATCTGACTGTTGCTTATACATTTAAATGCCCAAGGGTTAGTTCACTTTGACTAATTAAAATAATCATTTCCATTTTTCAATAACATTAATTAATTTGTTTTCCAGACTTAAAGATATATTTTTATCTCCAAATCTTTTTAAGTTTTTGTTTTTAAAATACCTTTTTTATTTTTAATAAAGTTTTATTTTAATAATTTTTTTCATCTGTGTGATTTTATATATATACGAGTTTAAGATGATTTTTTAATTTTCAATTTTTAATTCTTAAAAAAAAAGTTTTTATCTGTGAACTTTTATTTTTTTCATGTTTAATAATAAAAAAACAATGTAACGTCATATGTGCCCGTTACAATATATATATATATATAAAATTGAAAATTAATATCCTTTGCTATAGCCAGCTTTGGCATATTCCACCATGACAGAATATGCTGAAGCTGGCTAAGGCAAAGAATATTAATTTTCAATTTTATATAGGCATTTTTTAAAATTTTGTAGTTTTATTTTAGTGGATTTTTTTATTATACTTATATTATTTGATATTATATACATATTATATTTAATGTTTTCATGGTCGTATGATTATAATAAAAACATCATATATAAGGCTTTACATAGCATTGATGCTAAAGGGAAAAAGGAGAATAGAATTGACAATTCATCGTATAATAGAGTGGTTTACTGGTAAGATCAGTAGAAAACTATCTAGTTTTAATATAAAGACTACTGGCAAAAAAATTGATTTTTTACACAAACTTAAGAACAGAGTATTTTTGAAACACCAGGGGGGTTTATGAAATTCCATGTTTGCAGTGCTCAAGAATCTACGTAGCCCAGTCTAATAGACAAATAAATGTCAGAATTAAAGAACATATAAATGCTTTTAATCAGAAAATTAAGACATCAGTTTTTATTTCCCATTTTTTAAAAATTGGTCACAAACCTGATTTTGTCAATGCAAAAATACTTGCTAATTTGGAAAAATATGATTTAAGAATCATGGGAAAGTCAATTGAAATATTAAAGAGACCTACTGTTTTAAATAGGGCTGATGAAGCACAATATATTCCAGCTACGTGGAAAACCATCATTTTATTTCTGTCTTCTAATATTAACTTAAAATTAATAGGTGAACAAATGAAGGGAAATAAACATTTTGATAAGCCTCATATTGTGAATGCTGAACTACTTCAAGCTGAATCTCAGTTCTCACCTCACACTATTGTTTGAGATCTAACAATTTTTCTTTCAAAAGTTAACCTTGATAATGGCGGATGCTAGTTTGTCAAAATGTCGGTTTGTAATGCAAAATAATGCACTGTTTAGTCCCAAAAATAATAATTTATATAAATGTAATTAATAGAAATGAGGATATAATATTCATTAACTCTTACTGAGAAACAACCATGTTAGGACAGTTATGGCTTCAAATTGATCGGAAACTGTCAATTTTTGAGCTACGGTACTGTTTTTATGCCTATTTTAAAGCTTACAAAAAGCACTGTAAGATGCTGCCCTTTCTAAAATTATTTTACAAGTAAAAAATCAATAAAATTCTCATTGAAGGTTCAACAATGAAAGAAGGCAGGATTTTCTAGATGCTGATTGGTTGGTTCACATTTCAGACAATAGGAGAGCATCTGTCAATAATTTTCACTGCTCCAACATCTGTTTTGACTTTGAAAATGAAAATTAATGTCGTGGAATGTTTTTAAATTATTTTTCTTACATATTCTGAATTATTTTAATAAAATATACTGAAAATATAGTTATTTTAGAAAAATAGAAAGATTTTGGCAAAAAACTGTATACTTTTACATGAACATAAATTGAAAATGAAGCCAGTGCTAAGAACAATTTTGACACCAGTCAACAATTTTCATGGCCCCAAGCTCTTTATTTCATTTTTAAACAGAAATGAATAATTTAGAGTATTTTTCTGGTGCTTATTTACATATTACAATGTATTTTGGTAAAATATTCTGAAAATATAATTATTTTAGGAAAATAATAAGATTTTAGTAAAAAATTCTTTATTTTTACACTAACGTAAATTGAGAAAGAAATAAATGAAGTCAGCAGCACTTTCTAATTTGTTATGAACTTTCTTTTTAGGCCTTTCACTATCGAATATTTGTATAATTATAAATAAAAATTTATTTTTCATAATCTGACAAATTATTAATATACTTTTTACAAATGAAACTAAAATGAATATAATATTAAAAGATGGATATATTTTTATGGCTGAATTTGTTTATTGACCAATCAAAAGTTTTAAAATTTTAATTCACTTGGCCAATTAAAATTAAAAAAAATTTTTTTCAAAAAAAGGTTAAATAGAGAAAGAAACATTAACCTTTGCCATTACCGAGAAATTCTCAATTACTACTAATTACTACTAATTGACAATTCCTGCTGCTTCTTCCATTGGTAGTCCAAATTTATCAATAAAACAAACTACTATTATATTTTATACAAAAATATAAAATTTATTTCTATCTCTAGTTCAAATCATATCATCACTATAACATCATGTATCATAAAACATTATTCATTTTTTTTTGCAATTATTTTAAACATAAATCATAAATTAATAGATCTGATCATGACATAATGGGATTCTTTCATTTCAATTCTCTTATACAAAAACTTGTGATAACCCTAGTGATGCAATGAGTAAGAAAGGGATTTTGTTCATACTCAGAGATCACATTAAGCTTTCTTATAATTAAAGTAAAGATAATCTAATCAAAATAATCTCAACACATTGAGATAACTTTAATAATATACAACATGAACTTTAAAGAAGTGACTTCTATATACTATGTACTCTTATAACTCAAATGTTAATATATTTTTGTGATTTGAATTTCTGATTATGCAGATGATGATATTTAAGACCAAGTCAGAAATTAAGAATAACATAAATATAATAATTATAAATATCTTATAAATTCATATAATCAAAATAAAAATAAGTACTATAATATTTTAATAATTGATTTACATTCATAATAAAAAGTATCTACCACCTATGAATAAAAGCTATTATTCTAAATATGTCATAAGTATAAAAATCTTTCATTCATGTCTTTAACAAGCTACATTGCCAAAGAAAGAAAAACGTAAAATTTGGAAGGATATATAATTTTATATACTATACAAATTAAGTACTTGAAATTAAAGAAGGAATAATATATCCAATTCTTTGCACATCCAATATTCATGATATGGATACCATTATCATTTCAACAACTATTATGATTAATATTAAGAGCAAAGAAAATGGATGTCATGACACACCTGCTTTCAACATCATATCACTAACACCAAGAAATAGGATCAGCAAAATGATAAAATAATTAAATGTCCACACATTTACAAGTGCAAAATTAGTTTTAGTATAGATGTCACTTACCTAAAAGAATTTGATGAAAATAAGCCATCATAAACATTTCCCAATATAATATATAAATAACCTATGATGTACTATACTTGAAGGCATACTTCAAAATAACATATAAAAATAATTATAAACACATACTATTTATCATATAATAATAACACTATAAACATGATATGAAAGACTGATAAAACACATTATATTTACCATAAAATAATTATGCATAAACATTATAATCAATAATTTATCAAAACATACATCATCTCCAAATGCACACCCATTCATCCATACTATTTGTTAAACAATCCTATGCCAAATATTCACATTACCTTTGTTAAGATAATAATGCAAATGCGTTTTGAGAACTCCATTATGCATACATGATATACATAAACTACTAACAAAAATATTATAAGAAGAAACTTTATACTTAAAAAGAAAATAATTTCATTTTTTTACCAGTCCTAGACAGTTTATACATTCTTAAACCTCTTGTTCTAAATTACACTTTAAAGCATTCCAGCTCACATAACAATTCCATTATAATCCAGAATATTTTATTTAAAATAACATAAATATTTAATGATCACAATTAGATAAGCAATTCTTCAAAGCAGATGTAACAAATAGGGCACCTTATTTCATATATAACATAATAATAAAATATTCCAATGCAATAAAAGACATTTAAGTGAATACATTTTACTTTGAAATACATGCAAAATAAGAATTAATCTTACATATTATCTGTACAAATAAAACACAGTTCCTTAGAATATGTTACTCATTCCTTTTAGAAATTACAAAAAAAAAAAATATCATTGTCAAGATAGCTTATAATAAAAAGAAGACAAAGATATCTCAGACATCCATAATTGGAAAAGTTTGCAACTACTCTTATTAGCTTATTTAAATATTCTTCCAGTCTGCATATAATTGAAATTTTTGTTATAGCTAAAAACTTATCCTTATGAAGAATAAAGTTGCAATAAATATTATAACAGCAGATCACAATAAAGCCTATAACTAGTTACAGGATTAAGGATTAATAAATTATTCACAAGATTAAGCATATTTCTTATATGAAGAATATCAGCAATAACGTTCTTTTTAAATTCAAGCATGAGGACAACAATAAATTGATAGTTGATATAATTCATAATAATGCAGTTTTTACATACATGACTTTTCTAGCAATAGCAAATCAACATTACCGTTTGCGTTTCCTTCCTTCAATAAAGTAAATTGTTAAAGTTTTCTCATTATTGCAGTGAGACAAATGAGCCATTTGCAGGTCATCCTCAACAGACTATTCTCTAGTCTCCCTTTATTCAAAGACATGATAAACTAATTAATAATTTAACAAATTAGTTAGTCAGCTAGTTAATGAGGTATACAGATAGGTAAGTAGAGAGATAAGTTTACAATATGTGGTAAGCTGTATTTTTATGACAAATCATGTGATCTTAACAAAATTAATAATCTATGAATTTGGGGTATTAGTAATTGATAATTAATCTGATTTCAATTGGTTATTATGGCAAATATTCTAATAATAGATTTATTAAAAAATTGTTTGGATTTTTAGATGTAATAATTAATATTACATTTAAAGATCATTTATTATTTTAAAATGAATTAAATATTACAATAATAATACATTTATTTAACTTTTTTTTTAGAACTTCTCAAAATTTAATATATTTTAAAGAATAATAAAATTTTAACAACAATATTGTAGTTTAAATATTATTAAATATTAAATTTTTAAACAATGAACTTTAATTGTAATCAATTTCTTTTAAACTTCTCTCCATCAAAATAACTATTACACGCATGCACACATGCAATATTTAAAATGTTAATTAGAAATATTTAACAAACTGTAATTTGTTATCTGTATTATAAAATACTAAAAAAAAAAATTCTATTATTTAAAATGTCTGTTTTAATGTAACTTATTTTATTTTTATAAAAACTATAACTAATATGCAAATGTGTTTTAAACTAAATGTGAACTACAATAATAAAAATATTAAATATATGGATTTAAAACATATAAAATTACAAAATTAACTTAATAGGTATTTTAAATAAAATGAATTAAACTTTTTTTTCTTTAGACTTATTATAGATAAACTTGAACTTATTAAATTATTCATCACATTTAATATGTAAATTGATTTAATGGAAGAGAAATTATATATATACATTATTCATATACACAGATCTCCATGCAAATTTTAATGTTACAATATACAACTATATTTTAATTTCCAAATTAATAATCATAACAATAAACTCTAAAAAATATTTACTTATCGAATAGAGCAAATATTGATGCTTATTACTACTATTATTCAAATGACAAAATTGCAAATATTATCAATCTTTTGTATTTACTACTGTCTATTAGTGTAGATTTTTAAAATTATTCAAAATGCCTTTCCACACAGATTTTTATCAATTAGAACATTCCAAAAATATGGCTTTCAATTTTTTTAAAATAAAAAATAAACACATGCACATAAAATCACTTTTAAAGAGAAAAATATACATATAAAAATACTATACTAATTACAATAAAAAGTATTTTTTAATGCATAGAATAATAAAAAAAGTATTTTAAAAATATTATTAAGACAATAGTAATTTTTATTTGGAAAACTAAACAATCAATATTACATCTAATAAGAATAACTGAAACACAGGCTTATTATATACCTGTGTCTATATATGTAATATAGGGTATATGAGCACAGACTTTCAGATGACCCATCACACTCTCCACTCTATCTAATAACACTGATACATCTGTGCACTTATAGTATATATGTGTGGGAGATGATAATCTGGACCAACTGATGATTGCTGGTTTAGCATGAAATACGTATATTGGTGATTATTTATCTTTTCAGCATATATGTGCTTGAGTGTATCAGTGTTATTAGATAGAGTGGAGAGTGTGATGGGTCATCTGAAAGTCTGTGCTCATATACCCTGTATTATATCTAATAAGAATAGTAAATTTTAAACATATTTAAACACATGCATATGAGTGCATGGGTATTTAAGTCTTAAAATGTAGTAAATTTGAAATGATTAAATTATAAAATGCTTAAATAGATTTAGTCTTAAAATTAAATAAATGAGTTTATTATTAATTAATGATGAAAACTTTGAAAGAAAATAAAACAAAAAAATATTTGATTAATATTTTAATATTGTAAATCATTTATTTCTAAGATAATCAATTGTGCATTTTACTTTTATTGTTAAGTGATGTAGTCTATTATTTTAATTTTCAAAATAATATTTAACTCTCATTTTAAATATTTCTCTCTCAAATTTGGTATCTAGTCTTTCCAATAATTTCCTAGCAATCAGCTCCAAATTTTCCTGCAGAAATCCAAATATGAAGTGTTGTAGGTAATAAAGTCTGAAATCACTAATCACATGCCTAAAACTTATAAATACAACCACTTATCAAAATTTTAGTCTTTTTTAATTATAGTGTGTTAAAGAATCACATTGGATTTAAACCTGGCATTAGCCATTTTATTTTTCACTAATAGAATGTCTGAATATAAAATGGCTAGATTTTTATCTTGAGGGCAAATGTTCCCTGAATGAAGAAATTAAATTATTAATAACATTTATCATTCCATAATGCATTTAAAGTAACATAAATTAAATATTTTGATTTGTATGTAATTTTTCAAAATTGCTTATGGAATGATACAGCTTGTGATAACACCGTAAGAATTATTCATGTTTTTTTCTAAAGATTAAAGTCATATATTTGGAATTATATTTTAGCTATATTAACCTAAAGTTTTTGATAAAAGTGTAAAAGTATAAAATTCATAAAAATTATAAATCCACATATGATTTAATTTTATATTTATGAAAACTACCTAAAACAGTAGATAAGGTTTATAAATGAATTGGATTAATAAATTGCTTCATCTTATCTTTCTGTGAAAACAATCTGAACTCTAGATGAACATTATAAAATTGACTTGAAGTGATAAATCAATAAATTTCTGCATTATATATTGGTGGAAAGCTATTTAAAATCCTAGATATACCTGCAAAGGTAATTTAACCAATGGACTAATATTTAAGTAATCACTGGAATGCAAAACCCAATGGATTTAAATAAATTGGTATTATGCCTTCACAAATATTCCTAGAGATATCATAACATACAATACCTACTTCTTTAAATGTGTTAATACATGCAAGCATACAATAAATAATTGTTGATTTGTTAAATGCTTTGGAGATTCAATATTAATAAATTTCTGCTTTCAAATCTAAGTATCCACAATTAATTATACCCTTATCTGGATTAAGTGAGTTAAATGCATCATTGTGGAATTTATCAATTTATAGGAAGGTCAAATAATATTTTGATATGCTTGAAATAATTAAAAGTGTACCTGAATAAATTTTCTCTGGTGTTTGTTTAATGTCTATAGATTATAAATTTTATATATCTATTTATTTAATGATTTTAATATTGTAAAATTATTATTACTATTATTATTGTTGTTGTTGTTGTTGTTGTTGTTGTTATTATTATTATTATTATTATTATTATTTTTAATACCACCACTATTACTACTGCTACTACTACCACCATTATTACTACTACAACTACTACTACTACTATTATTATTATTCTTATTATTATTATTATTATTGTTTAATAAAAGTTCTTCAAGAAGAAAGGACTATAAGGACGATGCAAGTAATGCATTATATTTATTAGAGAAATCGAATAAATCGGTGTGTGTTTATAATTCTATTATTTATTGGTAATCAGTTGGGTTAAATTTTGAGTTAAGGTAAAATATAAAAAAATCAAAATTAATAGTTAATCTCTCATATTTTCTATAATAAAAGGTGTCTAGAATAAATAATTAAATAGTTATAAGGTTATCCTTCTTATTTTACCTAAGAAGCACCCATGGGAGTTAATGAGGAATATATGGTATATTGAATTATACTTGTGATATTGCTAACAACAATTATTATTGGTTAGTTGAGTTTGACTCCTAGCAGTATGACTTTAACCCTAATATAAGCTTAAAATGTATATTATGTCATTTCATTAGTATTTGTGATAGTCAGGTGTCATTAACTTTATATATTCTAATAATAATGTGAGTTCGGTAAATGTTTACCCTTTCATGAGAAGGTTAAGTAATAAGTTTGATTTCTATAAGAAGAGGTTGTAGCTATTACGATTATTATTATTATCATACTTAAGGATTGAAAAAAAAAAAACGTTTTTATATTTTATCTGAAGTTGATGCTTAGGTTTTAAATAAGCACTATACAACCTTCTCGAATGAAACATTTTGCTGCCGCATCACGTTTGTGATAAAACATATATTTAGTAGAAAGTATTTATTACGTATAACAGCGTAATATAATTTATAATATTTTCAAGGGACTTATGGTTATTATGATTAAATTTGTCTAATTTTTTTTAAATAATAGTCTTGTAATTAATTTGTTTTAGTAAACGACTGTTTGTCGATAATTGAAATTATCACCGTCTGCACATCTTATGACTGAATATCATCACAGTTTCACTTTATTTTTTTAAAAGTATTATTTTGTTATTTAATTTACTAGCACCATTTTCATTTTAATGGTAAATTTGCTAATATAAGTAGATACGTAAGAGTCCCATTACTATCTTAATCATATCAAGAATAAATAGTTTAAAATTGTTGAGATTAATAATTGTTCTGAATAGTCATATTTTACTTAGAACCCTGAGATAAGTCTTTGATCCAGACCAATGTAGCCTGAAAATTAAGAAATAAATTGCCACCCTTATTAAATATAAAACATGAATTTTTATTAGAAGAGTTACTTACACATTATATACACAGCACGTGATCACTATTTTTTATGATTGCTCATAACTGTTACTAAAATGGATGCCTTCTGGCATCCATTGATTACTCCGGCCTACTGTATGAAGAGTTTTGCCTGTTTTAATTATATACACAGTTATGCATTATGTATACAGTTATAATAATACCCCGAGATTCTATTATTTTATATTTATGAGAATACCCTCAGATATTACTTATATTATTATAATTAGAATCGCATATAGTTGTGTAAATCAGATGGTGTTTATTTATTATTATTAGTAAAGTGAATAGAGCAAATAACTTTCGCTAGTCCTATTTATCTCTTGTGTATGGAAATGCTCTTTCTCAACTTCACTCCCTTAAGCACACTTTGTCAAGCACACTTTCTTCACTGGCCAGTTCTCTCCACTCACTCTCTGGTTATAAAATGTATATAATGACTATAATTTTCTGCTTTTATATATTATTAAACAATCTTATGCAAGGTTGAAAAATATAAAAGAGAATTTTAATAAAATATAGTTCTTCATTCATATTTAACTAAATATACTTTCAGAGATGTGCATCATAATTAAAGCTAGTTTGATAAAGTGATTTTGTGGAGATTCTGAAGCCCTTGCAGTCATCAATTATGGTCTGGAACTTGGAACATTGAGTGAATAGCTGTGCAATAACCTATTTCCTTTTTTAAGGTTTACAGTTATCATATGTGAAGATAAACCCACAATAAAATTTGAATATATAACAATGATTTCTTTGAAGTGATAATCTCGCATGAAAACAAAATGGTCAATAATCCGTAAGCTATGATTAATGTTTACTAACAATGAAAGTGTACTCAGTTAGAACTACATATAAAATCTCATTAACATATAAATATTACACATCTATTTTCTAAATACATTAAAAACGTGGTCATCTCTTTTTTATTGGCATTTGTTGGCATATGAGTGCTGTTTAATAATGGTTGTCAGTTTAATTTACATAATACATACTTGTGTGCTATAACACGAGTGTGTGTGTTTATAATATAAAAAGTTGTAAAAGTTAAACACATTTTAGTTGTTTATTGAAAAAAAAAACTGAATTGAAAAGAACCATAGAATCTAGTATTAAAACAATATTTATACTTAAAAACAACATTACTATAACATAATTCTTATATGAGTAATAAGTAAAGTTTTATTCATCATAATTAAATCTCAAACTAATCTTATATATAGCTAAAACTTTCACTGCTAACATAATTTTTAGTTGCATGTAAAATTTTTTTGAATTTAGCTTCATTAAAAATGGGGATTTAAATTTTTATTATCTGTTCATTTTGTTATAAAATGATTACAAGATATTTTATAAAACAAAATTGCTATTTTTATCCAAGCTGTGTGTATGCAAATACATTTTATATTATAAATATTATCTAAGAATGTTTTAATGTTTTACCTACTCACCAGGCCTAACTCCTCCCACTCTTATTTGAAAGACCCAAGTGGCAATTTTACTCATATTATCAATATTATATTTTTACAAATAAACTTTTATTCTATATCATACTTGGCAATCTTTACATTATTTATTACAAATATAATTTTACACATGAAAAACATTCTAAAAGATTTTATTTAAAATTTTCAAAATAGAAAAATAAAGTACCAAATTGATTATGTAATAATAATAATGCCCACCCTCTTCACTGTAATACATTTTAACCTTTAACTATTCACAAAAATTATTGAAATAAATATTTTTTATATGAATTACATGTTAAGAATGAAAAAAAAATTTAGTTGAAGCACCATTAACAATAAAATATAGTTTAAAATTTAAAATTACACTTACTTTACAGGGCATTTATGAAAACATTTATTTGTAAAAAACAATAACTTTAAGTTTATCATAACTTTGCTAAGAAAGTGTGCAGAGGTGATGTGGAGAAGAGAAGCTAAAGATCAGAGAAGCTGGATTGAACTTGGAGAGACCTTCATCCTGCAGTAGATTGATAATGGTTGATGATGATGGTGATATTAAAAACAGTCAACACTTAGACAGTCTCAATATCAATAACAACCAACAAACTCAAACTGTCATCAATGCATATATATATATATATACAAATCAAACTTTATATATATATTCTAACCGTGCCTTTGGCATCTTCACTGCAGAATAGTATATGATATAAATAAAACGGGTTCTAGCTCAGTTAATAATTAATAAATAAAATATTTAGCATTAAAATTAAATATTTCACTAGCTCAAACTTAAAATACGAATAAGGTTCAGTTTATAAAAAAATAAATTAAATAAATATTTAATATTCTCATGAGACTTGAAGTGAAAATACAAGTGACAATATAGATTACATTGAGCCAATATCTTACAGAATACAACCTCAATGGCATAAGAACACTATCCCCCCTTACTACTATTTCAAATAACAAACTCATAGTATTCTTACAACTTTAATAACTTCTACTCACTAAGATTAAGCTAATAATTACATCTTAATCTTCTATTTATAATAATTTAGTTCAATAAAATCTCAGGTTCATAAAATTTACTATAAGATAATTACACTATGGTAGTAAAATATGAAAAGGGATTTTTATGTCATAATCTACTACACTTAAATCAATAATAATAAAATAATAATAATATTCTTCATTGTATAACTAACTCTGTATATCTTTTCTTATACTATAATTTTATTACCATAATAAAACAAAATAATATAATATGATCTTATATCTTCATGTAATGATATAATACATATGACGATTTTTTATTTAGGTACTTATAACTGCAGATCACTTTCAAGTGAAGGAAGTTTGCAAGAATTAGAAGAAGAACTCTCTTATATTAAATGGGACATTATTGGACTTTGTGAAGTTAGAAGGAAAGGTAAAGAGACAATTGATTTAAAAAGTGGACATATACTCTATTATAAAGGCACAAATATTGGAAATACAAGTGGAGTAGGATTCATTATAAATAAAAAGTGGAAGAACAATATTGTGGAGATTGATGGTGTATCGGACAGAGTGGCAAGATTAGTTATACAACTTAATAGCAGATACCAAATGCAGATAATTCAGGTTTATGCCCCAACAAGTTCTCATAGTGATGAAGTAGTAGAAGATTTTTATATGGATGTACAAAAGGCTTTTGATCAGAGTAAACACCATTTTAAAATTGTTATGGGAGACTTTAATGCTAGAATTGGTAAAAAAAATGAAAGATGAAAGTGCTGTGGGTAATTTTGGTTATGGTAATAGAAATGAGAGAGGACATAGACTTGTGGAGTTTGCAGAAAAAGAAAAACTTTATATTATGAATTCTTTTTTTGAGAAAAATGTTAAAAGGAAATGGACATGGAAGCATCCAAATGAAGGTACAGCAGAATTGGATTATATTTTGACTAACAGGAAATACATATTTCAAGATTGTAATGTTCTTAATAAATTTAACACAGGAAGTGATCATCGATTAGTAAGGTGTAAGATACGTGTTAATGTAAAACTAGAGAGACAAAAATTATTAAGAAAAACAATATTTACAGTTGATATTCCTAATCTTCAAAAACATTCTAATGAATTTAAATTAGAACTTACAAATCGGTTTCAAGTATTAGTAGATTTTGAACATGATTCAGATTTGAATGAAATTAATATGAAAATAACTGATACACTTTTGAAAACTGCAACAAAGATAGCTAGTAGAAAGAAACAGCAATTGACCAATAAAATTTCTACTGAGACTAGAGAATTTATGAAGAAAAGAAGGAATATGAAGATATACAAAAATGATACATTAAAAAGAATTGAATATCTCGAATTTTGTAAAATGGTGCGGAAAAGAGTTGAAAATGATATAAGAAAGTATAACTGTGAACTAGCAAGGAAAGCTGTAGAAGAAAATAAAAGTCTTAAGAATGTAAAACAACATTTTGGTATTGGTAGGAAATTTATATCTGCAATAAGAAAAAAAGATGGAATTATTACTAAAAGGAGAGATGACATCATGAAATTGGTAGAAGATTTTTATCAAGAATTATATAGTAATAAAGAACAAGTATCTCCTATATATATTACATCTTCCAAATTGCCCAGAATTTTAAATGAAGAAGTGAGACATGCAATTAAATGTATGAAGAAAGGAAAGGCTCCAGGTAATGATGGAATTATAATTGATATATTAAAAGAAGCAGGTGAAGAAATAGAAATTTTTTTAGCAAAGTTATATACCAAATGTCTAAATGATAAAGATGTACCGGATGATTGGAAGAATGCAGTAATAATATTAATATTTAAAAAAGGTGATAAAGAAGATATTAGAAATTACAGACCTATCAGCCTTTTATCAGTTTTATATAAAAATTTTACCAAGATAATTACTACTCGTCTACAGAGAACATTGGATTTCCACCAACCAAGAGAACAAGCCGGATTTAAAAGTGGTTTTAGTACAGTAGATCATATCCAGGTATTGAGAGAAGTTATAGAAAGGACAAATGAATGAGTTGCCATTATGCTTAGGATTTGTAGATTATGAAAAGGCATTTGATTCTATAAACATTTCTTCAGTGATTAAAGCATTAGATCATCAAGGTATAGATCCAGGATATTGTCATATTTAAAAGAATATTTATAAAAATGCAACAGCAACAATTAGATTGGATAATGACACTAGGAAAGTCAACATTGAGAAAGGTGTAAGACAAGGTGACTCCATATCTCCAAAACTTTTTACAGCAGTGCTGCATGAAGTATTTTGTGGATTAAAATGGGAAACTAAAGGAGTGAAAGTAAATGGTGATTATTTAAGTCATTTAGATTTCGCAGATAATGTAGTTGTTTTTGCAAATAATGCTTCAGATCTGCAGGAAATGTTGCAGGAATTATCAGATGAAAGTAGGAAAGTAGGACTAAAGATAAATGTTAAAAAGACTAAAGTAATGTTTAATCGATTTGCTCAAAATATGAAAATAAAGATTGATTATGATGAATTAGAAGAAGTTAACAGTTACAAATACCTTGGTCAGATTATTAATACAGATGGAAACATAATGGAGGAAATTAATCATAGAATTAAACTTGGTTGGAGTGCTTTTGGTAGAAATAACTTGATACTAAAAGGAAATATGCCTATGTATTTGAAAAGGAAGGTTTTTAACAAATGTGTTTTACCAGTTCTTACTTATGGATCTGAGACTTGGACACTTAATAGAAGAGCAATTCAGAGACTTCAGACCACTCAAAGTAGTATGGAGAGATGTATGTTGGGAGTAACAAGAAGAGATCGTAAACGCAATGTATGGGTAAGAGAACAAACAGGTGTCACTGACCTCATTGAAAAAATTAAAAGATTGAAGTGGAGTTGGGCTGGACATATTGTTAGAAGAGATGATAATAGATGGACAATTAAAATTTTAAACTGGATTCCAAGAGATTGTAAAAGATCCAGAAAGAGACCACATGTGAGATGGATGGATGAAATTAGAAAGTGTGCAGGGGTGATGTGGAGAAGAGAAGCTAAAGATCGGAGAAAATAGATTAAACTTGGAGAGACCTTCATCTTGCAGTGGATAGATAATGGTTGATAATGATGATGATGAATGATATAATAAATTCGTGGTAGCATATGATAATCTGATAAATAAAAGTGTGTGGCAACTGATAGCATATAATTCAATATACTACTGTGATAATTAATTTATGACCAATAAAACAATGTAAAATTATGATTATTTAATTAAAAGAATACCAATAAAATATTTAAATTCTTAAAATAATTCTCAAATTTATCTTTCTGTGCAAAATTATATTTTTGTTTCAATTATTATGAATATATTGTGATTTCATGCAGTGAAGTGGAGAAATAAACAATTCAGACACAAAAATTTTGAACAACAAATTTTAACAAAGTTTATTAATAACAACCAACTAAAATAAACAATTTATGTACACTATTTACAATGGATAACCTTATTTTATACTTTACATTTTTATTTACTAGGTTATAAAAATAATTTATATTTAGTTATATCTTTATTTACAAATTGATAAATTTAGAATTGATTTAAAATCTGATGAATCTGGCTAATTATTACTTATGAATGCACAAAATAATTTTGGTACTTGAAGTTTGATCCAAGATTAAACCATCTTGGTAAGTGAAATAGAATTAGATATATGTATATTTTATAAATCATTATTAAATCTGATTGAATATAAATGTGATATTTATCATTATATTGAAATATTCATTGCTTATCTATGTCAATATTACTAGTAAAATACTTTCATTAGTTCACAGCTGATCATTTATTTGCTTATCTTGTCTGGTTACACAAATCTTAATAGATTTTTATTTTATCGTTAATTGCCTTCTTAAATTTCTTTGAAGTAGAGATCATAAATTTTATTAATTAGTAGAACTGAATATTATCTTTGGCTTGGATAACTGCCAATTATTGTCATATATAGTTTGTTATAAAATCCATTTTTCTAATCAATTGATTGGAGATTTAAATAGACGAATAATATCAGTGATTGTAAGTCAGTAAGTATCCAATAGAAACCTACAGTATATTTTATATAATATGATTGGGTATTATTTAATGTAATTTTTTGATAATAAATTCTTGTGAAGTGTTTCATTTTAAAATATAACTGTAGCAATAATTGCATGTCGATCTAATGTAGAGTATAAATGAAATGATTATATTATATTTAACATTTTATTAAATAGATATAAAACTGAACAAATATTTAATTCATTTAAACATTATAGATATTGTGTAGTTTAGAAAACATTCTCAAAATGTTATTATAGTTATTTAGAAACTAGTTGATTTGAATAGCATGCCATTAAATATTAAAGTAAATTTGCATTTCTATAAATAATATTAGATTAGTAAGATATGTCAGAATTTAATTGTTTATTGATTTGAATTTAGTTTTATTTAATTATCAATCAAATAGATGTCTTAATCATATAACATAGTTTAGGGTGATGATGTATGTTTTTGCTGCTTGTTGCAGCTAAATTTGGGATTGTGAATAGATTTGTTGATGTCTGACATGATGATATCATTTGTTTTATTTCATTTTAAATATAATCTGAATAAATTAGATTTTAATAGAGATTGTTAGTATTTTATGATAGTGTAGTGGACAATTTAAATAATTATATATGGGAAATATTATTATTGCCTAGTGTGATCAATAACTGAGCTAGATAATTTTACACAAGTTCTAATAGAGTTACTATTTGTTCATGCATGTTTTTGCTCTGTGACAAAGAATATAAATCTTAAGGGCATTTTTTTATGTCAAATGTTGACTGAATAACTGTAGAGAAGTAGTGAGATAGAAAATCCATTATTATTGTGAGAAATCATAATGGTAGCTGATAATGATCATGTATAAATGGCAATTATTATAAAAGGCCAAATCAACATTGGGGCTTTTATAAAATGACATTACACATTTAGACTAGATTTATATTATTATGAATGACATCTCAATTCTGAGACATAGTAAAAAATTTTCATACCATATTATAATAATCAATAGTTCATGACAAAATGGTGACCAATGATTGGGCTATGGTTTATTCAAATTAAATTGATCATCTCCCCAGCATCATCATTTGTATCACATTGCAATATATATATATTGTGCCCTTTTCTATAGGTCAGAAATAGTCAATTATAGTAAATTACTAAAAATTTTAAATTTTAGAATATGTTCTTTTGATATGTTAATTATAGTTTGTCAATTATATTATAAAGAACAATTTGAAGCTAAAGAAAATACGTAGTATATAAAATTATAGTGAATCATTTAAAAGTAGTTAAGTAAAGCTTAAAATATTGTTGCATATGGTTGCAAAAGCTGGCCATATTAAATAACACAGCTATAAATATTTAAAAGTATATTTAAATGTTAAATTTTAATAGTTTTAAAACTTATAGTTAATAAATGTTATTTTTAAATTTATAAATCATCTTTAATAGTCAAAATTAATATCATATATTTTAAAAGTAAACTTTATGATAGTGAAAATTGTATTTAATTCTAGATTTTCTAAATTATTTTTCCAAAATTTTATAATTATATTATTTAATATAATAAAGTGTTGCAATTTTTATAAATCCAGACAGAGAAATAGATTGAAAATCATCTGTCTCAATTTTATATTGATCATGTGACTTTTAATACATGGTTAAACACACACGCTTGTTTGAATTAATAACAAAGTTTGAAATATTTAAAAGTTGTATTATGGAATTGAATAGAATTACTATCTATCATAGAAGAATATTAAATAGTCATTATAAAATGTTTCTAGAATGTTTTAAAGTAGTATTATAAAGACGAATACAGTTATAATAAAAATTAAATATTTTGTTTAAATAAAACTAGATAAATTGAATATTAAGAGTGGGATAAATATTAAAATATATTTTAAAAGTTATTTTAAGTATTCAAATAATTTAAATAAAAATAATAATTGAATTAAAAGTAATATTTTAAATAATATTTTTAAGTTTTATTACGTCATAATTTTTATGTTAAAAATTTAATTCTGCAAGTTTGGCAAAATATGTAAATTTGATCTCAAACTAAAAGTGAGAATTGACCAATCAAATGATGTATTCTCTGGAATATAAATATGAATTGCATGGTGGGTATCAGAAGAGATTAATAATGGATTGAAACCAGAGAAAGGTATCAGTAGCTATCAAAGAGATAGTACTTTTAAATTTTTATTTTAGTCAATTTTTAGTACTTTCTTATCGTTTTATTTGCAAAAACTAATTGATATTTTTTAAGAAGTATTTTGCAAAAGAGAGTTTAAAATATAATATATTTTAGAAACTTCACGAAAATGATTTGCTAAGCTTTAACAGTTTACTTGCCAGGAGTATTTTATTTTAAGTTTAACCTAAAATTTGGCAATGAAAGATGAATATACTATGAAATAAAATGTATATAAATTATAATAATATAAAAATGCATAGAATGTTTATGGATACTATTTTATTAATGCTTCACCAGAGAATTGTTTTGGTACATAAAAACCACAGTATGGAATTATACAGATGCAATGGAAAGCTATTTGCCATCTAAAAAAAAATTGGAGACACATTATTATTTATAAGCTTATCCAAGAGTTTTAAAAAAGAATAAGATACTTATATCTTATGAGTTGTTTATAGAATATCATAATGAAAGGAATAAAATGTTTAGTCCTTTTTGAAAGAAACATTTTTTTTTTAAATATTTTTTGCAAGAATTAAAGAAAGAGCTTACAGAGAAGATTTTACTTAAGTATTGTGATATAAAACTTCTTGTCTCAGAAGTACTTAAAAAAAAAACGCATCTTTAGAAGTATTTGTTTTAAAGAACTTTATTAAAAAATAAAACCTATGTAAGAAAGAATGAACATATAGTAGACGAATAAAAGGTGGATCCATGAAAATACGAAATATAGTACATAAAAGTTTACTGGATAACTTAAGTTAAATTGGATGGAGTGATGCATCAGATGCGCCGGCAGAGAATATTGAATAAACTTTGTGGGATTAATTTAGCATTATGAGTCTTTAATAATTATTATTCTAAACAGTAAAACCAATGATTAATTTTTCTATAAACTTTACTAAAATGGATTAATAATTATTTTTATTTTTTAAACTTTAACTCTAAAGAAAGTAATAAACATTTTTCAAACTTTATCATGAACTATTGTCAAGAAAATACGTAATTATAGTTTTGATTTTATTTTATTAACTTAGTTAAATGTAAATTTTCTATTTTTTGTAAGATTAGGAAAACATAAACATTAAGTCATTAATAATATTAAAATTTTATAATAGAATAATCTAATAATTCAGATAAGAATATTTTTAGATAAAGTGTATGGATGTATATTTTCTTTATGTATGCAATGATCGGTATCTAGTGGATGAAGGAAGCCTACTGAACATGATGACCAGATAAAGGTTATTTGGTAATGATAATGAATATTAATAATTTATAATGTATATTCTTTGTTTTCTTTTAGATTATCTATGAATAGTGAGAATGGAGTATAAATGTTTTTATTATAAATGTAAACACATTTTTTATACAACATTTTAAAAACATTATGAGATTAGAATAGATTTGAAAATATGCATACAATGATTTTTATATTAGTGATATAATCCAACATAGTAACAAATATTTATGTGATTCTTTTAAAACTTTTCATGGTATTGAATAATCAAATGTTATCTGATTAGATGTATATGATTAAACATACAGAATAATGAAATAAGCAAACTTTTCTTGTGGAACAGTGAGATTGTTTTTTAACTATAAGTGAATTTTATTTATTGTTTTTGTAAATGCAGATAGTTATTTATTGATGTAAGATGTGGAAAATCTCGAGAAATAATAGTGAGATAGTGGCTTGGAAGTACTTGGGTAGACAGGAAACCAAGATGATGTTTTTTAAAAAATAGAATGTTATAAGGAATGTGAATAATACTTATAGTCTTTGTGTAGATATCAGCATAGTTAACAAAGCCCTATGACTGGTACACATTTTATTTGGACAGTGTTTATATTTCTTTAAATATTTGATGTTCTAATAAAGCTGAAGGAATAGCTTTAACATCGTTCATATACTAGAGGATATTAGACAGGTAAAGGTCATACCTCTATATCTAGTTAATGCACTATGCCATGATTTTGAGATATGTTATGAGTGATACTCTAGCTTTCTTCCTTAAATCCTAGGAATCTATTTTGCTATCTTTATTTCATGTAACTGCATCGTTCAGTAAGATATTTTTTGAAAAGAAATGGTAAATAATTTAAAGCTTAGGTTATGCTATCATTTTGTATAAGATTGGTTTACTTGCTTAAAAGGAACATAATTTTATAACTTGAAATTGAATGTCCAATGAATCCTAAAGGAAAGGAAAAAATCATAGAATATATTTTGAATTCATTTCGGAGATGAAATATACATTTTTAGAATAGAGTATCTAAACAAAAATGTTTTCTTTAAAATGTTAATTATTTTTGAATGCTTTATTATTATTATTTTTAAAAAAATAAGTATTGCATATTTTTAAAATACAATAGTATAAAATAAATGATGTAAAGAATAGGCATAGTATATTTTTTTATTTATTGAATAACAGGAATATATTGATGATTACACTTCTATCATACTAAAGTAATGCTAAATAGGAATATGTTATGATTAGTAACATCGTATGATAAATGATATCCACTAAAATCTAGTAATGAATTTTGGATAAATATTTTATGTAACATCTTTGACATTGCAAGATGAAATTTGTTTTAATATTTTGAGAAATCCATACTCATTATAATGTTAATTTTTGTTTTCTGTGGAATGCTTTCCTACGAATGTGTTTTAAAAATAAGATAGTTTAATGATATTAAGGATGAAATTTTTTGCTAATAAAATAAATAAATATATTTGTAATAAGTTAACCATAATGAGAAACCAAATGGTAACATTTTTATTTTGTCTTAAGTCTAAATAAAGATATCAGTAACCTATAAAATTAGTAAAAGACTATCTTGTTTTAATATAAAGACTACTTTTTCTACTGGCAAGAAAATTGGTGAATTTTTACATATACCTAAAGACAGATTATTTTTAGAACACCAATGAGTTTATGAAATTCCATGTTTGCAGTGCTCAAGAAGCTATGTAGCTCAGTTTAATAAATGAATAAATGTCAGAATTAAGGAACATAAACATGCTTTCAATCAAAAAATTAACTCATCACTTTTTACTTTCCATTTTTTTAAAAATTGGTCACAAACCTGACTTTGACGATGCCAAAATGCTTGCTAATTTGGAGAGATATGATTTGAGAACCATCAGAGAGTCAATTGAAATATTAAAGAGACCTAATGGTTTAAAAAAGGCTGATGAAGCACAACATATTCCAGCCATATAGAAACTTCTAATTTTATCTATGTCTTCTAATATTGATTTTAAATTAATAGGTGATAAAACTACCACAAATTTCCTTTTTGATAAACCTCATATTCTGAATACCAAACTATTTCAAGCTGATTCTCATGCTTCATCTCACACTCAGTCACATTACAGTTTGAGATCAAACAAATTTTCTTTCAAGAGTTTACCATGACAATGGCAGACGCTAGTTCGTCAAAATATCGATGTATAATAGGAAATAACACATGTTTTTAACCCCCAAAAATTATATACATCATATAACAATGAAAACATTATATATATATACACACAAGCATTAAAAGCATAAAGTTAAACTAGTCATTAAATAATCAATTACCCCAAATTCAAAACTCAACCAGACTAGCAAAGAAAATAAACTCTAAAACACTACCAATGGTTTCATGGCTACAAGCAAAACTTCTTAAGAATAAAGAACTAAAAAATAACATAATTAAATTAAACATCACTTACAATTCCACTTACTTCCCATACACCTTTAACATTAAAATAACTTTTAAATAAGTTAATTGCTTCAGAATCATATTTTTTTTAATAATAAAGATTTTTTAATTCTTCTTTTTATTTCATTTCTCTCAAAAAAGACAACCTTATCTTCATCAAAATTAATAGTGTGGCCTGTATCTTTTTCATCAATATATAAAAAAGAACTAAGACATTTATATCTAACCCTACTTTTATGTACCTTTATTCTTATTTAAAAGTTCTTTTAATATTAAGGGTGTATGGGAAGTAAATGGAATTGTGAGTAATGTTTAATGTATATATGTTTTATTTTGTAGTTTTTACACTTGAGAAGTCTTCTTGTAGCAGTGAAACCATTTGCTAGGGTTTAGAGGTTTTTTTCTTGCTAGTACACACACACACACACACATATATATATATATATATTAACATTTTATATAAAGAGCTCACAAATAATCTCTTAACAAGCTTTGCAGAATATTCCTAACCCCAGACTCATTTCTTCAACTGGCTTCCTCAGTGAGGTGCTAGAACATTCAAGTATTAGATTAAAAATACCAGGACAAGCCCAGAACTTTATCTAATGGATAACTATTAAGTAGAAAATCTGAAATTTTCAGACATCCATAGGTTTCCAATCCAACTCTCTAACTTAAATAGCCATAAGGGACTGAACTAAGTTCAGTTGCATCATATATTAATAGCTTTAGCAATATAAAATTGCCAAAGTTTAATAGCAAAAAAATAAAATTACAAAGAAATTAAATTGTGACATCTGACTTGATTTTTTGTAATTTTATTTTTTGCTATTAAGGTTTTGGTGATTTTATATTGCTAAAGCTATTAATATAGGGGTGTATCTAAACTTAGTTCAGTCACATTGGCTATTTAAGTTAAATAACTGGCTTGGAAGACATATGGATGTCTGAAAATTCCAGATTTTGTACTTAATAGTTATTCTTTAGATAAAGTGCTGGGCTTGTCCTGGTATTTTTAATCTAATGTTTGAATATCCTAGCACCTCAATGAGGAAGCCAGTAGCAGAAAACAGTCTGGGGTTAGGGATATTCTGCAAAGCTTGTTAAGAGCTTATTTGCGAGCTCTTTATATAACATTTGTAATACAAGCTTGTTTAAATTAAGTCATGTGACATCTGACAGATTTTTTTGTAATATTAAAATTTATATCCTTCTATACCAGAATAAATATATCACATGAAACACAACACATGATAAAAAAGAGATCAGATAACATACAGTAATGACAGAACTGTGCAATCCATGACTCTTAATAGTTACAGTTGACTATTCTATCACTGCACAAGAATTCCATGTTAATGGATCCACAAAAATGTTAAATTGAATAATTAAAATATCTCAATAGTGAATTGTCAATAATAGAAATACTCTATTTTTGAGGAAATCATAAAAAGTACAGATACAAGAGGAGACACAGTTGGGCTCATTCCAAGGAACCTGAACTCAAGTCTACAACCATATCGCAGCACTCAAACATTGGTTGATTGTATCAAGTTCTGAAAAGCTTTTTTTTATTACTATTTCTGCTTATTAAGCACAGTTAGAGTCGAATAAGTATAAAATTAATTGCAATTTGGGTTCTATATGTCATATTAAAATAAGATCTGGTAGTGTATTTACAATTAAATATAAAACATGGTAGTACACCTGTCAAGTTCATTCAGAAAGGTTAAAAAAGAAAGAAAATCCATGCAACATTTTTAGTTAATACATCAACCTCAATAATTTATTTATTTTGAAGTATATTTTTCCAAAATATATCAATACCTATTTGACGAATTCAATTACCAGATAGTTCAATTATCGTAACAAACATGATACCCACACACTCTCTCCTAAATCGTATATATTAAATGCAAAAAATACACATTAGGGTGTTATTCTATAAATTAAAAGTTAGAACTAAATCAATAACATTTTATGCTTATGGCCGTTCAGGATCTGAACGTAAAAGTTCCGATCAATTTTTCAGAAGGGTTCTTGAATTATTTATAGCTGCCAGATTGCATTACTTTAATATCATATATATATTAAGACTATATATATATTTAAAATAAAGCAAATATTACAAACAATAATTAATACGCCTACTAAATAAATAAAATGTCATTTCGTAATATAATATAGGAGTGATTATTTGAGATTATAATAGTTAAAACGATATTTTTTTTTTACTATCGGATTATTAATGCCGACAAGAAAAAGATTGCCTGACTATAATAGGCTGCAAAAGAAAAGATAATTTGTTATGCTAAAATACTTAAACTTGTTTTTTTTTTTTTAATATTGTTAAAAATATTTTTTTTGTTAAAAAAAAATAAGAAAATAAAATTATAGTATACTTATCATTAATAATTTTTTGTTTGATTATTTCTATTTATCTAAAAAAAAAAAAAAAGGGGGGGGGGGGCTTATAAAAAACGAATGATTAACTGGTAGGGAATAAATGGGAAATTTGTCTTGTGGAAGTGGTAAAGCTGGAACCATGATTTGGACTAGGCTCCACTTTCCAGGTTCAGAGTGCTCTATTTAATATGACTTATTAAGTTTATATATATATAATTCAGGCAAAGAAGAACAAGGACGAAAGTATAGGCAAATTGCAGCTACGAAATGCTAGCGATCAATTTTACCGAGACGATAATTGGATAATATAACCTAATAAAGTTGTTTAACTTAATTTTTAAAATTCTTTTACTATTCAAATTTATTCAAGTAAATATGGTGAAAAACAGTGCGATAATTATAATGGAATATTATTATGCAACATAAGAAATGTTAAATTGAATAGAATATTACAGGACAATCGCATTGGTTTATCTGCCATATTGCTGTTTAACAGCATTCAATTTTCTTTCACCACTTCTATACCATTTACTGTAAGCTTTATAAATAATATATACCAGTTGATAGTGCTTTATTCTGTGTTGATCTATCCAATAAAATAAGATCAGATAGATAAATTGATGCTGGACTTAGTGCTATGCTTTTTTATCGCAGCCAAATATCTTTCCGTAAGCAAACAGAATTGTCAATAATTTCTCACATTTTTGAAAAAAAAATACACTTATTTGAGTGTTTCAATGTAATGGACAGTTGAATAATTGAAAGAGTGAGAATATTGAAGCCTGTCCATTAAGGTTTGAGGAATTTGCTATCTTAATATAAAAAGAGCACCGATTATATATATATGTGGAATACTACTATTGGCTTCAACTGATGAGTGCTGGTTCTGCAAGAAATACTTATATTGTGGATCATGATACTTTTTCACATGTCTGTGGTCATATGTACCAATTGCTTGAGATGGAGTTGAGGATAAATAGGCTGAAAAATTCTGAGTTCAAATCTCTCAAATTAAAAGTAAGTTATGTAAAATGAGCAAAGTATGATGTCTATCAATAAGAATAATTATTTGTAAGTTGGCACTAGTAGATAAATAGCAGAAAATATACACCTATTATAAAAAATTTCTAACATCAGTTATAAAAATATATTGACTGATATATCTCTCAGAGATTGACAAGAAGTGAACCATCTATTGTTTAGAAAGTAAATAAGAAATTTGCATTGTGATGATTATGGAATAAAACTTGAATAATAAAAAAAGTTACAGTTTTAGATTTAGAAAATAAATTTATGGAATAATAAATTGTAATATAAAATGATCTTAAAACTATTAATTATATGAATGCAGAGAGTATATCCACAAAAAACACAGTATTTACCAAAATATACAATCATGCAAAATTACAGCCTCTGTATTTAGAAATCTTTAACTATATTATTCAATTTAAATAAAATACAATTTGGCATGCATATTTAAAAACATAACCATATCCCTCATGCTTAAATCACCAATAAAATATGAAATCTGAACTCAAGACAACACTGCATCAATAGGTTGATGATATTTTACCAGTTTCCTTAAGCATGCGGCATGTGATGATTTCATTTACATATAACAAGTTGAAAGTTATGCTTTAATGTAACAAAATGAAGATTTTTTATGGATAAAAGAAATGTTATAATCTGTAGTAACTTCTATCAACTACTGTGTTGGATATTTAATGTATAAACATACCTGATATTTCAGTAAAATAGCATTTGCCCTCAAATCGTAAAAAAAGCGTTATTATATAGTCACTGAAAAGATTTAAAAGTACAAAAGAAATCACACGTTACAAAATTTAATATTTTACAAGATATTCTATTCAATTAGTATTATTTTATCTGATTAAATTGAAGATCAAATATAAAAAAAAGAGTATAGAGTAGGAAGATTTTTACTTAAATAACAATTTATGTTAATTTTTAAAAGTAATAATTTGCATATTTATTTATGCTTTTATAGTTTGATTTTCAAGATCTCTCTATATGGCGTTTCTTTGAATTCATTTTGATGATGATAGATACATCTGGAAAGGACTTTCTTCTTGAAAGACCCTATACGATGGCTGAAATTAAGTCATGGGCAGCAAAGGATAATGACTTTCTATCAAACAATGCCATATAATAAATTTCTATAATATAGATTACTATAACAAATTAATCAATGACTTTTTTCTTTAAAATATATATGTTTTCCAACATTATAAATAACTTAATATGTGGAAATAAAGTTTTTGAAAATAAGTTAGAAGTTTGTGATGTTATTTATAAATTTCTACAATATTTTATAGAAAGTATAAATAAAATAATAATATATTACATATTTAAATGATATTTAATTAATTGATATTTACATATTTAAATGTTTACTGAAAACATAGATTATTTAAAAATGAGTTTGACTATAAGCTCTACTTTGTTAATTAACATTAAATTTATGTTTAAACTTCAATATCAAATTTAATCTTGCAAGAAAATATGATCTCATCTGATTACCATGCAGCTGATAACTTAAAATTTATTGGAACAAATATATATCCTTAAAAAAAAAAGAATGTTTTTCATCAATTTAGCCATATAAAAGGTATGTTTAATTTTTTAAAAAAATTCATAGCTGGTATACATTAATTAATATTAATATTATCTATTTATGTGGTGCTTATTTAATTTATATTTACATACTTATTAAGAGGGTGTTTGAACAGAGACTTTCAAACTCACTTCAGCTATGCACTCCATCTTATATAACCGACACACATGATAACAAACATGTGAAAATGTAAATGATATCCGATATAGCTATTTTATGCTAAATTAGCACTCATCAGTTAGCCCACAAAATACCTATAAGAGGGGAGCCAAAATAATTGAAATTATTCTCTTGTATGAATGTCTGTTGTATTATATGCTTTTTCTGTTTCATAGTTTTAGCAGAAATCCTTCAGCATCAATCTACCAAATGACATTACCATGTGAAATCATGGAGAGACATAACACACTTTTTTTCTAAAGTGTGTTTTAATTATAAATTTATTTAATGCACATGCTTTAGGTTTATTGCCTTAGTAAATATTACTTAAAGTGTGTTTGGTGTATTTGTCATTTTTTTTATAAATGTTAAACTGTTGGATTAAACACTGAATTTTTAAAAATGAAAATGACATTTTTCTCTCATATTTAGTTCATAATGGTTAGACATTTTATCTGCATGATCTAAAATATTTATGAAATGTGGTAAAATGTAAACAACCCATTTTGTGTAAAGAAAAGTGCAAAAACTCCACCTTAGCAGTCTCATCTCTCAAAGTCTTGAATATTAAACACTTTTTAATTAAATTCAGCATGACCAAGCTTATCTATCGACCATATTCTCTTGATCTCACTTTGTGCAATTTTTTTTAATCTCTCAAATGAAAATATGTCTCAGTTTCCTTTCTCTTTTTGCTCATTTAGATCTGGGGAGGGGGGATGACAGAAGCATTAAATACATCATTTTGCAAGTGTTTCTGAACTACTTTAAAAAGTGACAAATGGGATTAGACCAATGCATTGCATTAAATAGACTATACATTTAAAAGATTCAATTTGCCACACCTAAAAATAAATACACCTGGGTCTCATTTTACACGATAGATAGGTTCCTCAGAAAACATGCACAAATGAAATTGTGCAAAAAATAGACGTAACTTACATTGAAAAAGGGGGGATGCAGTTTGTGATTTTTCAAAATTCGCGTAAAAGCAAAGCACCAACATAAAATTACTTTAAAATTTGTGCAAAAAAAAAAAAAAACAAGGAAATAAAATATGACTAATAAAAAATTTCAAATTTGAAAAAAATTGATACAAGACAAACTTTTTTTAACTATAATATTTAATTTTATTCAAAATAATATATTTTTATGCATAATTTACAGTACAGTAATTTACATTTTTATACACATTTTAATTATTATCGCTACTTGCCGAAAAACACGTTCGTTTGCAAACTGGTAAAAAATCAACTTTTCACAAGAGGAAATACAACTAGTGCCAACTTCACACTCATGTTGTGTCAATGGTTTTCTGGTGACAACGTAATTAATAATTAATCTTTGAGATGATGATTTTATTAATTGTTTATGAAACTAACAACTAAAAATTAAATTCTTATTTTTGTCTTTAATTTTTTAATTTTCAATTCGATTTAAAAATCAAATTTCACATCACATTAATTTCAAGTCGCCATAAGTAATTTTTAAATTGTTAATTACAATTAAAAATCAGATTTTAATTGTCAAATTTAATTGTGCCCACTGCTATTACTCACCTTTTAAAAATAAACTTGTGGACACTAAATGATTAATAATTGATTACATTCTTTTTTAAAATGCAAAAACAGAATGTGATTTAAAATGCAAAATTAACACGCACAATGTTTGAACAAATTTACATTATAATCTTGTAAAATTTAATGTGTTTATACATAAAATGTGGAAATCATGATTTTAATTTCATTATTGCATAAAATCTTACTATTATGAAGCACTGAAAATATTGAAATTACTAAGATGAAAGTCGAATTCCAATAATGTGCTATTATTTTCAATATAACATAAGTGCACAAAATTTATTATTTAAAGTAATAGCGCATTATCTGAGTTCGACTTCCAGTAAAACATGAATTGCGTAACTTCAAAATCGTGTTAAATAAGTCCACGTAAAAAGAGACCCAGGTGTATACAATTTTAATTACATTCTAATTAGTTATCATGCACAGAGTCAGTATAATTAGAACAAAAAAGGCTTTAACTTTTTTTCACATGCACCTTAATTAAAAATTTGTATAATAGCCAAATGATATAGTGTTTGACTATAGAATGATATCTCAGACCTCAACACAAGATAGGGACTTCATAATAGTTGTCTTATCTTTAACAAAATTCTTACTTATATAGGCCAATCTGAGGCATCTTGATTTGAGAGCATGAAGAGATTACTTACTCTTTTCATATTTAAATCCACTATTTCCTTTTACAAATTAACATATGCAAAATCTTGTGATTTACAGTGATTTAATATTACGATCTGACTCTGCATTCAATAAATAATTAGAACATTACATTACTTTTTATATTTCTATTAAAATATCTTAATATTAATTTGCTATAAGTCACAAGATTTTGAGTAAGTTAATTTGTAAAAGCAAATAGTGGACTTCATGCTCTCAAATCAAAATTCTCCAGATTGGTCAATATAAATAAGAATTTAGGTTAATGATAAGACAACCATTTTATCTTTATAATGTCTTTATCTTGTGTTAAGTTTTGAGAGGTCCCTCTATAGTCAAATTTTACATTGTTTTGCTATTATATAAATGCATGTGGAAAAAGGTTAAAGCCTTTCTCTTTCAAATTTTTTATTACAAAATTATAGTTAAATTTGGGTCTTACTGTGTAAATTGGAGATTATTTATTATTTTCACATATATGTGGTCATGTGTATTGATTATATAAGATGGAGTGGATAACTAAAGGGAGCTTGAAAATCTGTGATTACATGTAAAGTTCAGTATATACATTATACATGTATTCAAGTATTAAATATTTATATAATTTTCATGTAATTTAAAGATTTTCATGGTCTATAAGATTAAATAACTTATATATATATATATTATAATGGTCTGATATCAATAGAGTCTTACCATATCTGCACTACAGAGTGCCACTAGGCTACTTGAACCTAGAAAATTTATAGAGTAGGCAGATACGTGCTGCTAAGATCTACATTTACATGTTTTATTCAGACCATCAGCCCTTGCCACTAGCTCAGTGAGGTGCATAGATTTATAAAATATAAATTATTTAAAATATATCTTAAATATAAAAAAATAAAAGCCACTGCCAGTAATTAACACACAAACAACATTTATTTACACACATATATAATATATGAAAATTGAGGAATAACATTTTATTATTTTAGATTGGTTATTAATTTAATTTTTAAATTTAATTTTTTTTTGGAGTTTGAACAATCTGCACAGATTTGTTTAATAATATTTTTAAGAGTGTCCAGTATGAATAAACTATATAGATTGCATTTGAAAAGAAAATATTCTATCCCTTATTTAACCTTAGGCCAAAAGTTCGCAGTCAAACTGATGTCAATCCATCTGATACATTGATGTATTCAATGCAACATGAATATGACAGCACAAAATACCATACTGTCAAGAATGTACATCTGAACAGCATGGTTAGAGAAGACATTGACTCTCATCCAGACAGGAATACTACATCTGTCTGGCAAAAAAAAACAATAAAAAAACTCCATAGAAAGGAACTGCATTTTCTGTCTTACTATCCCCTTCCATAAGCAAAAAGGGGGTGTGCAGCATAAAATGTGATCCTGAACATGGTGGACCTCATACTACATTTACTAATTACACCGATATATCCAATCCATTGACCCAATCCAACTATGAAACAAATAACTTAAGATTAACCCTCCCTTAATTAATTAATATAACTTTACAAATCTATATAGCCATTCATGCCCGACTTAATTTTAACATTTATATAATTTCACACAGATTAATTTTATAAAAGTTTGTTTTATAATGTTGATTATAGATCAGCTACATAGGTTACATGGTTAAAAACATTTCAAAATAAACATAAATGATCAAAATATAAAGTCATTGATGGAATTGCAGAGGGAAATTTACAAGAAACTCAATGGCATTCATCATAAGATGCTGCATTGACACCAATAACTAAAAAGACATCCGAATAAATACATTTTAGATACTCACCATAAGGTATCATTATTTACCGAATGTCTATATATTCCAATCAAATATAAAAACAAAAACATAATTAAATGTTAACGAATCTATGCAAGCGTCTATACCCAACTTAAATTTAATGCATTTAAATGATTTATACAATAAATATTAATAATACAAAAATGGAAATGATTTTTAGCAAACTCAAATGTATTAAAAATTAAACATTAATAATTGATTTGAAAAGTCAGAGTAAAGTTCATTTAAAAAAATTAGGTTTAGCTTGTCAAATCTTTAAAGTTCTTAATTACTTGTAGTAAAGTTTTTCTGTTTATATCTTACAGTAGAAGAGCTCCTAGTTCCTGGTGTCAGTTCCCACGAAGTCTTTATTTGAAGACCAATCTATCTGAAGGTGGTCTTAGCTAGTTCAATCCTGGTATTACAGTCATTTCATTTGAAATAAGTGAGAGAGAGCGACAAGTGCATCTTATTGCCCTTCTCACAAAATCAAGCTGGAACTGTTCTTAATTTCAATATTTTTCCTTTTATACCGATCATCTGGATTCACTGAACCATGGTGTCCTGTTCCAATTTTTCATTATGGTCTTAGCCTTCTTTGCTACTTCTATTGGACATCTAATTTATTTTTGTTCTCTTATCTATATTTCATCTGACTTTTTTATATAAGGTCCCCAAGGGCTAGCTTGCTTTTCAATAATTAATAAACACATCATTTTCATTTACAAAAATATTTTATCTTTAGATCTTGTACTTTTTTATAAAAATGTACATTCAAATTTTTTTTTTTTTAAAAAGAAAATAATTTTTAAAGTTTTACATCTGTGCGAATATATATATACGTACATTGGACAATTCTTTAATTTTAGCTTTTAGTTTTTTATTTACGAACTTAAAACCGTTTTTATTCTAATTTTAAATTAATGTAATGGCATATACCTTTACAAATATATATATATTATAAATAAATTTTATTTAAAGTGTAATTATAAATTTATTAAATGCACATTGATTACGTAAGTAATATTTACTGAGGCTATAACCTCGATAATAGGCGTATAAAATGTGATAGTAGGGACCTCTACAGATGTTTTAACCACAAGCTTTACTGAGGCTATAACCTCGATAATATGTGTATAAAATGCGATAGTAGGGACCTCTACAGGTGTTTTAACCACAAGCTTTACTGAGGCTATAACCTCGATAGTATGTGTATAAAATGCGATAGTAGGGACCTCTACAGGTATTGCCATCTAAAATCATATTATTTACAATTTAATCTATTGTAACCATATATATTGGGAACAAAGTGAATTTAAAGGAAAAATAAATCAACACATTCATCAACACAATACAGCAAATGACAAACTCACATACCACTCCATATTCTTAGATCATGACCTGAAACTGAATACATATTCTCTCTGGTAAAGTAAAAGTAGTGATGCATATAAATTATGAATAGCATATGTTCAATAAAAAATAACAGTGATTTGGTTTATTATGAATTCAAAACACAGAATGAATCAAGACACCAATAGTATACACTTAAGTATGGAGTAGATTTTAATATGAATGCATAAACAATATGTCTATAATTATAAGGGAAACTATGACAGGGAAAGGCAAAAATCTGTTTTTGAATAAGCATTCATAGCATATTATAATATTTGCTGCAGTATAAACTAATGTGAGGGAGGGCAAATATTTTAGACATATTTTTTTTTTTCTGCATTAATTGATCATAAGAAACAATAAAATAAAATGCTTAGAGTAATTTAAATACTTACTGTTTTCTTGTTGCGTGATATTGGCATTGTGCGACAACTACAACGATTTGTATTGTTACAAAAATAAATAGTCATAGACTATTTTAAAATTTGAGTGCAAATTTGTCATGTTTGAATTTATTAGTTGGATTATTTGCTTACCTAGCATTCTTTTTTTCATAATACGAATATTAAGAAAATTATCCCTCCCCCTCATTTTAACTTTAATAGTATTAAATTACTATCTTTATTAATAATTCAAATCGAAAATCTATTTGAAATTATTTTATTAATATAACAGCTTACCGTTCCTAAAGCTTGTATTGCTAAATTATGATTAGTCTAAATTTAATTAGAAACTAAGTAGCATCTTAGCAATTTATATTAATTTTAACTTTTTCAACAAAAAAAGAAAGGAAGAAAATCTCGTTAAATCCCACGTTATAAAATTTAATATTTTCCAAGATTAAAAAAAGGAAGTTAATAGATTTTTACCACAGTGAATTTTAAAAAAAATATCCATCTTTGTTACAAATCTTCAAAGGGAATAGAAAAATTGTTCCCCACCTTCCCAGAATAGTTTAAAAAATATTGTTATTAATTCATAACTCTTTTATAACTATATAGACAGGCATATAAAAATGAATAATCTTATTTCTACTAATATGTAAACCATATAATATACATAAAACAATAATTAAATCTTTATTCTCAAACTTTCTTAAAGTGTTTTTACCAAGATTCATTTCATGAGAACTGCTTTTTAAAATATCTTTCACCATAAAAAATGTTAGTAGTCTGAGCGCCAATATGCGCCTATGTGCCATGTAAATTTTAATACCCTATTCCCCCATTCAATGAAATAAAATTTGTACATAAAAAGACATTTCCCCCAAATGCTTTCAGCAAGAAAAATTTGAAAATATGGCTTATTGCAAAAGATGTGTTTGATAAATATCTTAAGCATTTTATTGATTTATTTCTCTAAAATAAATCTGGAGATTAAAACACATGCAAAAATAAAACAAATTAATATTTGCAAAAATAATTTTTAAAACAATAAATAATACCTTAAAACAAAAATATTTATTTAGTGAATTTGAAATTTTTAATTTTTTCTTTCAAAGATTTTTCATATTATTTTTTGGACAATCTTGCAAATTTGCTGGTAGAGATAGGAAATATGCAAATAAGATAATTATTTTAAATATATAAATATAGGAAATTTGAACTCAGACTTTCAAGCACTTGACTATCCACACCATCTCATACTACTGATACACATGATCACACACATGCATGTGCTTGAAAGTCTGAGTTCAGATGTCCTATATTTACAATTAGACTTCAGGTTTAAGAGTGCCTGGTATTTCAAATTGTAAATATGTAAGTAATCATAATTAAAAGAATCTTCCATCATGACACACACACATGAAAATATTGCATTGCTTTCTGCCCTTCTCAGGTCAGCTCTGATATTATATACGTAATTTTATTTCTAAATTTACTTATTAAAAAATTATCTAAAACTAGAGTGTGATTTTCTTATTCATTCTGAAGTACAGTAATTGTAAAAGCTGATGTAACTCTAAGAATTCTTTATTAATATTGTTAAACTTTAACTAGCATACTAATAATAGTTCTTATTTGTTTGAAAACCCATTAAAATCACTCATGCATGATGTTATTCACATTCTTATTAATAAAGTCCTATTTCTTCAATAATAAAATATTTACACTATTACTCATAGAATGGACTATGAATCATTACATGTTTTTAGCTAGAGAACACACCTGAAATAAATGAAAAGCTGTTTAGTAAAACATGTAAAATGATGATTATCATCATTTTCAACCACTATCAATTCACTGTTGGATGAAGGTCTCCCCCAATTCAATCCATCTTTTTTGATCTTTAGTCTCTCTTAATCTACACCAGACCAGCACTCTTTATTATTTCTTTCATCCATTTCACATGTTATCTTTTTCTAGGTCTTTTACAATCTCTTAGAATCCAATTCAAGATATCAACTGCCCATCTATTATCATATCTTCTAGCAATATGTCCAACACAACTCTACTTCATTCTTTTAATTCTTTCAGTGATGTCAATAATACCTGTTTGTCTTCTAATCTGGTATTTCATTTTTAATTTCTTCTTGTTATTCCTAATATACATCTCTTCATACTTTCTTGAGTGATTTGAAGCATCTATATTACTCTTTTGTTAAATGTCCAGGTCTCAGATCCATAAGAAGTAACTGGTAAAACACATTTGCCAAAAAAAACTTTCTTTTCAATCACATAGGCATATTTCCTTTTAATATTAAGTTAGTTCTACCAAACGCATTCCAACCAAGATTAATGCTATAATTAATTTTATCCATTATGTTTCTAACTGTAGTAATAATTTGACCAAGGTAATACAGCTTAAAAAATAAAATGTGTAGAATGTTAACGTGGCATAATAAAAAAAAAGAAAGAGTTACTATTAAAAGTATTATGACACAAGGCAGCAGTGGAATTGATTTATTCCACATCCAAGACTTGAATATTCCGACACTACTCTAAAATGAAGAAGACTCTTGAGCTGTGTAAAATATTTTTGATAAAGATAAGTTGATCACATGAAGAATTACTGTAATTATGAGATAGTATATTTAAAAAAAAGTTTATTTTTAAATGTATTATTAAAAGTATTATGTTAATTTTTATATAAATTAAGATATTTAAGTCAAAGTAATTGGGAAATAATTTTGAATTTGTTCGATGGGCAGTTAGATATAAATTTTACTTCTACAAGGCATTAATGTTATTTCTGAGATGATTGGAGAGATTGTCATCTTTAACAAATTTTTATTTACATATAAATTTTAAATATAAAGATAGGGAATTTAAACTCAGACTTTCAAGCTCTTTCACTATCCACACTTTCTTATACTACTGATATACATGACAACACACATACAGAAAAGATAAATAATCCCCAATATACATATTTTGTGCTAAACCAGCACTCATCAGTTGATCCAGATTACCATCTCCCATACATATATATAATCAGTGCTCAGTCTATATTAAGATAGAAAATTCTTACACTTACAAATTTTACATATTAAACCTGAATTGTGCCCATCCCTCTTCTGTGTATTTAAATGGATGCTGTCTATACATGAGGGGTCAGAGTGACTTCACATCAACATGGGCATGACAACAATATTGGCACCAGCATGGGGTTTGGGAATTTTAACATCACACTTTTAATGGTATGGATGGCTGAAGAGTTGGAGTAGATTGAAGCCTGTCCATTAAAGTGTAAGGATTTGCTATCTTAATATAGACTGCACTTATATATATATATGAAAAGAAAGTTACTGTTAACACTAACTGAAATAATTATAGAAAATATACAAACCATTATACAATTACAAATATCCAGTAACGCCCTCTGTTTAAAGATCTATATCTCAAAACAGAGGGCGTTACTGGATATTTGTAATTGTATAATGGTTTGTATATATATAAACCTTTACACTCAGAATATATTTCTAACAATGAAGTAAATCAAAAATGTAAACATTTTATTTACATATAAATTGTATAAATTGCCTTCACATTCCCATGATGAAGTACCTTTGTGCTTCTCATAATTTTCAAATTTGCATGCAGTGGGCATGTTAATAATATGATTATTGAAATTATTATATTCTACTACTAAAACTATATATATATGTACAAACCAATTTTAATAATAGGGATATATATACGGAGATTCTAGTAATATTCTATTTAAATTTTATTGAATGCAATTATTAACTATAAAATCTGTGAAATTCTTTGTGAACATTAATTGAAAACAGGACTCTACACTAACATATATTTCAAATAATAGGGTGATTTTAAAAACTTCAAGTATATTTAAAATGAAAAATAAGATCTGTCTTTAAAATAATAATAATGTGACCTTGAATTGATGTAATTTTAGTGAATAAATAAAATAATGAATAGAAAATGATTAAATAAAAAGTCATTCAATTTTATTTTTATAACTAATAAATAATATTAGTAAGCAAATGGCATTAATAGTTTAAACAGCTCCAATCAACTTATAACATTCAATCACGAAGCTGTTACAAATAATTTTATAAATAAATCTTATTGCATTAAAGCTTTTATGAAAGTGAAAGAAATCTTTGGATAATGGTAAAAAAAAAAAAAAAAGAATATTGTAATCCCAATCATTTAAGTTACATAGAGTGATGACTTCCTTTAGTTTATTCTCATCAGTTGAACATAAACAATATAAGATCTGCTAACTACCTAAACATTTCATACAATCATGCATTGCATAGTATGTGCACCTAATTATATAAATAAAATAATATTATTAAAATTGTTTTATCTGACCGGTAAACCTATTATCTCTGAAATCTTAAAACAAAGAAAAAAGTTCATGCAAAATAAAAGAAAGTATTGTATACAAAGTTTTTATTCAAGATCCCATAGTCGTTGACATTTAGCATGTTAAATGGATGAATTGGCTTGAAGCAGTGATTTCTTTATATCAAATCAATTGTCTCTCTACCTTTTATGATGATACAATTATTCAGGAAAGTTTTATTTGGCTCCTCTAAGTTGTAAATAACTTCTCTCAACGAATTATGGTATTGTTGCGATGAAATGACTTATTTTATAATGAAATAAATTTTTTGTAATTTCATAAAGAAATAGTTTCATGAAATATACTTTATTGTCAAAATTTTGAAATAAAATTGATAAATAAAATCATTTTATAATCTATACCCAAACATCTAACTGCATGTAAACCCATGATCATTTGACTTATAGGCAGGAATTGAATCAAAGGCATTTGCCCCCTTTTCTGTTAGCAAGATATTATGTTATTTGAACACCAACTGTATATGTCTGCAGAAAATACATCTGATGTTATCAACTCCAGATTTAGATTGCAAGTAAGTAAATTTTTTTTAGATTATCCTGTCCTGTTGACTTTTCTTGTCTCATAATTTTACACAACATTGTAGAAACAATATCAATTTTTTAAAAAACTTCTTTACTAAGATAACTACAACTATTCTAAGGAAATGTTTTGTTGTAACTCATCCAGAAGAAAAAGTTGTATTGAAAAATGTTTTAGTACAGTAGTTCACATCCACATATTAAAATGAGTTATACAGTGGAATACTGAATAAGAATTGTCACTAAGCATTGGATTTCTAGATTGTGAAAAGCTTTTAATTGTATAAGCATTTTAATAGTAATTAAATCTTTGAATCATCAAGATATAAACACAGGATATTTCCATTTTTTGAAGAATATTTATAAAAATGTATGGTGACAATAAGAGTATTAACAGTGAAAATATGCATCAGAGATTGTTTTTACACTGCAAAACTTTTTTATAGTGGATTTAAAAGAAATACTTAGTGGATTAAAAGGTGAATTAAAATAGTAAGCTGAGGCAACAAAGTACATAGAGCATGAGCATCATATCTTATGCTTGCTTATGACTGTTGTTAAAACAGGCAAAACTCACTATATATATTGCCATACACAGCAGGCTAGAGTAATCAATGGATGCCAGAAGGCTTGTGCATAAAATACCTATCTAGTGCCTACTCATCCAATATTCCCAGACTAGTTTCTGGCTTGTGGTCTTCATCAGTGAGGAGCCATGGATCTGAGAGCACTGCATCTAGACCTTAGTATCTAATGCAACCCTCTAGAAGCCATCTTTTATCATCACTTAACTACAAAACTATGAGTCTTAAATTGAAAACACCTTAATATTTTCAATTCAAGCTCATTACCTTATATAGTCATATAGGTCTAAACTCAGTTCAGTACCTATACATTTTGGAGTCTTTGGTTCTTTAATAACCATAGCCATCACTATCCTATTAGGCAGGATTGGTTTTAAGCCAATAAACATCACAGTATGTATAATGAGTTTTGCCTGATTTAATAACAGTTATAAGCAAGCATAGAAATGGTGATCATGTGATGTTTATTGGCTTAAAACCAATCCTGCCTAATAGGATAGGATAGTGGTGGCTATGATTATTAAAAAACCAAAGACACCAAACTGTATAGGCAATGAACTGAGTTCAGACCTATATGATTACATAAGCTAATGTGTTTGAATTGATAATACTAAGATGTTTTCAATTTAAGACTCATAGTTTTGTAGTTAAGTGGAAATAAAAGGTGGCAGCTAGAGGGTTGCATTAGATCCTAAGGTCTAGGTGCAGTGCTCTTCAGATTCAAGGCTCCTCATTGAAAAGACCACAAGCCAGAAATTAGTCTGGGGATATTGGATGAATAGGCACTAGATGGGGATTTTATGCACAAGCCTTCTGCCATCCATTGATTACTCGAGCTTGCTGGGTGTGGCAATATATATAGTGAGTTTTGCCTGATTTAGTAAAGTACATAGATATTAATTAAATCTTTCTAGATTTTACAGGTGACATTATTTTTGCAAATAATATTCCAGAGTATCAGGAAATATTGAAAGAGTAATGAGATGAAAGTAAAAAAAAAATAGAATTAAAAATAAATGTTAAAAAGACAATCTTCAATGGATTTTCACAGAAAGAAAATACAGTAATAATTATTTGGAAGATTACAACACTTATTAATATATTAATAATAATTGAAATATAGTGTTGAAATGAATCATAGAATTAAATTTGAATAGCTTAAATTTAAAAATCAATTAATATTAGTAGGAAATTTACTCATATGTTTGAATAGAAAGGTTTTTAATAAATGTATTTTACTCATTTTTACTTATGGTTTTGGTATTTTTACATTTACAGAAAAGCAATACAAAGAAATCAGTAAGACTTCATAGCTAAATACATGAAATTCTATGAAATATATATATTTATAAATAAATAGCCTTTTGCAGGATGGTTCAATTGGTTAGAGTTTTACCTTAGCTAAAATTCACTATCCAAGAATCTAAGGATCCAGATTAAATTCCCATGCTAGTTCTGTCACAGGTCAGGCCAGCAACATCTGATGAACAGAGGTGGATAACACTTTTTGAAACATTGTGTGTATACTAACTTGTGTGCTATTATTAACAGATTTAATTGGAAAATTTAAATAAAGTTAAAGTTTTCTAAAGACATTCAATACTTATTATTATATGATGGAAATAGTCTAATATATAAATACAACTAAATCATAACCATCACAAATCTTCAGAAAACCACTTCAGATCAGTTGTTAAAATATGAAGAGATATGTATTGGTATTGGCAAAAAAAAATCAAAATTTGATGAGACTGAATAGGTATCAACGACATCATTGAAAAATAAAGAGACTTAAATGGAACTGGATTGGACATATTGATAAAAGTTATAATAATAGATTAATAGTTGAAGTTTTAAATTGGATTCTAAAAAATTCTAAAAACTCTTCCAAAAGAATGTATGAAATATCTGGATAATGGAGAAGAGATTATATGATGTGAAAAAAATGGATTGATCATGAAGAGACTATCATGCTACAGTGAATTACGAATGGTTGAAAATGATGATGATGATATAAAAATAATAACACATAGTCCTCATATTCAAATAAAACAATATAATATCAGCAGTCATTAGAGAAACACTACAATTGGATAAAAAATGGAATGTTGCCTTGGCAACAACTTGTTGATATTGTATTGGTGTATAATAAGCATGAGGGGTATATATTCTCAAATAAATCACGGATGGAAATTAAATTTTAAAAATCATTACCAATGGTTTTCCTGACAAAACAGATTTCAGTAACCTTACATAAAGAAAATAAGTACATATTATTCTGTCTTTCCAAACTTTGCACACACATTCTAATCCTTTAACATCAAAAGAAACTTTAAATAAATTATATTCCAACATATTTAGTATTGTTGCCTGATTTACAATCATGATAAGAAATTAAATAAACAATTGAAGATGGATTCTTTTTGAGCTTAGTATATTTAAAACATACATTCACTAGGTGAGATAATTTTAGTTTACAATGTATATATCTAAATGAGGCTTTGTAACTGGAAAATTATTCCAAAAATATATAATAAATTATTGTTAAATTTATATCTCTAAGTTTAAAAATCAAGAAAACTCTATTAATATATAGAATCATCATTATTATTTTTAAACATTATTGATCAACTGCAGTATACGAGTTACTCCAAGTTCAATGCATTGTCTCAAATCTCTAGCCTCTTTTTTCACATCACATCAACACACTTTTTTATTTCATTCATTCTTCTCTCATGTGATTACATTCTATATTTTTTACAATTTTTTGGAATCCTATTTCAGATTTCAACTATTTACATATTAGCTCTTCTAATAAAATGTCTAGTCCAATTCCATTTCAATCTCTTCATTCTTTAAATATGTCTGTAGCACATTTCATTTTCAATCTCTTATCATTACTCCTAATATGCATCTCTCCATACTTTATTGAGTAATCTGAAATATCTGCATTACTCTTTTGAAAAGTGTCCAAATCTCAGATCCATAAGTAAAACTGGTAAATTATATTTATTAAAAACCTTCATTTTCAAACAGATATAAATATTTCCTTTTAATATTAAGTTATTTCTACCAAAAACACTCCAACCAAATTTTATTCTATGACTAATTTTATCCATGATGTTTTCATCTGACCAAGATATTTGTAGTTGATAAAGTCTTCTAACTCATTATTATTAATCTTATTTTTTTTCTTTTGAAAAAAAAGCATTGATCATTATTTAAGTTTTTTTTTTAATATTTACCTTTAATCATACTTTATTACTTTCAGCTGATAACTCCTGCAACATTTCCTGAATCTCTAAAGAATTATTTGTAAAACAATTACATCATCTGCAAAATCAATAATATCAGTTTACTTTTATCTCCTTTGTTACCCATGATAATCTTCAAAATATTTCTTGCAAAACTTTTGCAAAATATTCTGCTGCTAAAGAGTCACCCCGTCATATATTCTTTTTAATATTGATATTTTTAAAATTATTATGTAATCTAATTGTTTCTGTTACATTTTAAGACTATTTTTCAAAATATGACAACATCCTGGATTTATATTTTGATAATCCAATGTTTAATCACTGGAAAAAATGTTTATAGAATCAAATGCCTTTTCATAATGTACAAATCCAAGTCATACTGACAACTCATATTCATTAGACCTTTCTATAACTTCTATCAATAAGTGGATATGATCCATTATAATGAACAAGTTTTAAATCCAGCTTGTTCTTATGGTTAGTTAAGATCTAAAGTTGGCTCTAAATAAGTTGAAATTATTTTGGAAAAAATTTGTACAAAACTGATAAAACACTAATATCTAATATTTTCTTTTTCATCTTTTGTAAATATTAATAACGCATTTTTCCAATCACCTGGTATGTCTTTATCATTATACCTTTGTAATATTAATAAGCCAATAGGCTGATGCACATACATTTTGTAGATTTAACTATATAAATGAATACTCTCACTTTCCAAACACAAGATAAAGTCTTTGTGAAAAGATAGAATAAATCCATCTATCTTTTTGACCCAAACGTTTATATATGGGCAAATCTTAAGTGTTTGGAAATGAGAACATAAAGATGTTAAATCTACAAAGTGCATGTGCATTAGATTATTGGCTTATTAATATTACAGTTTATAAAAACATTGCACTATATAAAATAAATGTCTTGTTTACATATGTTTAATTTACTAAGAATGACGTATTACAAATTTTAGAAATTTTGCAAGTATCATTCATTCATATAGTAAAATAAGTCATTTAAATTGATCAAGTAACATCTTCACACTCTCATTTTCAAACACTTAAGATTTGTCCATACATAAACATTTGGGTTGAAACGATAGATGGATTCATTATATTTTTTCACAAAGACTTTATCTTGTGTATGAAAAGTGGGGGCATTCATTTATATAGTTAAATCTACAAAGCATATGTGCATTAGCTTATTGGCTTATTAATATTACAGTTTATAAAAACACTGCACTATATAAAATAAATGTCTTGTTTACATTATACATTTGGTATATAACATTGCCAAAAAAATTATATTCCTTTGTCTGCTTTTTTAAAGATTATATTTCCATCATTACAATGAGGTTTTACCTTCTTCATAAATTTAATTGCATATCTCACTTTTTATTTAAAGTCCTGGGCAATTCAGAAGATATAATAGTTGTAGTTTCTTCTTTGTTCTTTATAACAATATAATTCTTGATAAAATCCTTCTCCAAATTACATAATGTCATCTCTCTTTTTAGGAATAATTTCAACTTTTTTCTTATTGCAGAAATGCGTTTTCTATCAATATCAAAATGTAGTTTCACACTCTTGAAATTTTTATTCTCTTCTATAACTTTTCTTACTACTTCATAAATATAATTTCTTATACCATTTTCAACTCTTTTTCACACTATTTTACAATATTCGATTCTTCTTAATGCATCATATTTATATTGTTTCATACTCCTTTTTTTATAAATTGTTTTGACACAATAGAAATTTTACTGGTCAATTGCTGCTTTTTTTACTAGCTATCTTTGTTTTGCAAATTTTAAAAGTGTATCAGTTATCTCTTTATTGATTTTGTTCAAATCTGAACCATGTTCAAAATCTGTTAATATTTGAAAACGATTTGCAAGTTCTAATTTAAATTTATTAGAATGTTTCTGAAGATTAGGAATATCAACTGTGAAATATATATACAGTATAAAATATTTAATTTATATATATTGAATGATTATATGAATTGACTAAGACTGTATGTCTAATTAAAACTTGTACAAAATTTAAAAAGACTAGATTAGAACCTCCAATGATAATCTTTTTTTTCTTTCGAAAATCAATCCGTACAAGTCATACCATATTGATTGTAAATAGAAAACTAGCAGTTCATTGCAGTATATATATATAAACAAGAATGGGAAAATATTCACTTCCTTAACAGCTTGCGATTTGAAAGATTGGTGTATTTTTTAATTCAATGCTGTTTGAAAGAATATTGCTTTGATGTGAGCTATTTAAAGGTTGTTTATCTTTTATGTTTCTTTAATAAAAAAAAAGTGTTTATAAAGGAAGAAATAACAAACTAACAATGATAACAAAAATATTGTTTTGTCTTGTAGTCTATTGTCTAATTATTTTACTTATAATTGAAAAAAGAATTTAAATATACATACATAAGATTATAGTATTAAAAAGTTGTGTGTGCGCGTGTGTATGTGGATAATGTAAGATATTAAAACTAGTATTATTATATAATCTTACCTGGACATCATATCTTTATTTAGTTCTATGATTGTGGAAGCGTTTTGCAGAAAGTTGGCTCACTGCAATTAATTAATGTCTATTACTTATACTTTTTCAATTGAACTCGATTTTATGTGAGTGCTTTGGAATTATATTATTTTTATAATTATTTAAAAGTCGTGATGTAATATAATAATTGTTAACCAGATCCATATACTAGTATTCATTCTAACAGAGCAAAATAATTTAGAAAACATAAATATCCAACTCATCTATTCATTCAGTATTTGCATGCCTTTATATGTCTTAAGCAGACTTTACAAATCAAGTTTTACAATTTGCTTTAATAAACATAAAAAACTATATGAAATGTATTTTTATTAGGCTAGTTAAAGCTGTTTAATATATTTATATGTTTGTATTTGTGTAAATATTGTATATATAATAAAAAACACAATTACTTCTCTATCAGAAAGCACAGCAACATGGCTATTTCCATAATTTAAGCATTAAAATATTATAAACAGTTACGTATCAGATAATAAAACTAATTCCTATAGACTAATTTTTTTTTACAAAACTTTATATATAAATATTTACAAAACTTTGTATAAAAAATAAAAAAAAAACTTTCACAAAAAACTTTTTTAAAAAACTAAAACTATACATATATTATTACTATTATTATATATTAAAATATATCAAAAAACGATAAAAATATACTATTATATATGTGCACACAATACTGTATATGTAATCTACTTTATGTATTTTACTATATACATATCCCCAACTGTGTCAATTGTAAAAATATAAACTTGGTATATTTAAAAAAATGTAATAGATGCTTGACTCGTTACATAGGTGAGTCAGCAAACAGTCTACATATTAGATTGACCAACCATAAGTTTGGTGTTTTACATAAAAATAAAGAGAGATCAGTTTTCAAACATTTCAATTTACCTGATCACTTGATTGATGATTTAAGAGTGGTTATATTGAAAGATAATTTTTCTTCCATGAGAGAAATAAAACAGGAGAGTTTTTTAATTTTTAAATTTAAGATGTTACATCCTCATGGTATGAATATGAATATAGGTAGTATCACATCCTTGAATTACCTAGTTTCCTAGGGATTTGTTTTTTTGTTTCCTAGGAAATTATTTTATAGATGGACTAGCATGAATATATATATTGTAATGGGCACATACGCCATTACATTATTTGTTTTAAAAATTGAGACATTGAAAAGTTCGCTTTTAAACACTTTTTTTTTTTAAGAATTAAAAAATTGAAAGTTAAAATTCTATCTTAAAGTCATATATATATAAAATCGCACAGATGAAAAAAATTATTAAAAGCAAACTTTATTAAAAAGGGAAGAAAAGGTATTTTAAAACTAAATTTTCAGAAAAAAGAACTTAAAAGATTTAATTAAAGATAAAAATATATCTTCAAGATTGTATATAAATTAATTAATGCTATTGTAAAATGGAAATGATTATTTTAATTAGTCCAAGTGAACTAGCCCTTGAGCATTTCATAATATATAATCAAAGGTCAGATAGGAAAGGAAAAACAATAGGAACAGAATGGCCAATGAAAAAATCCATCGGGGAATCAGATCTCAACAAAAAGACCATCACCATCATCATGACATAATGTTGAGTTAATCTGCAAAATTAATATAAAAAGAAAAAGTTTGGAAATAATTTTTAGTGAGTGAAGAAAGAGCTGGGAGAGATGTGTGATAGCAGTGGTGATATGTGTTTGTGCGCAGTTGAAGGAGAAGGGATTGAAAAGACGCACTCTTCAATTCCTTCAAGTCTGCTAAAAAAAAGGAGAGAGAAATGATAAATAATTTTCTACATTGAGGACCAGCTAAAGTAAAAAACCTCCAGATGAATAAATAAAATGGCCAACAGAATACCAATCTTTTTAGGATGGCATGGGAATTCATGTTCAAATGGCAAGCAATAGATAAAGCTGAACTTTTTAAAACTGTAAGAACTTTATGAACATTTTTTCAAAGCAATAACTCTAAATTCTAAACCTTTCAGTATTTAATACAAATAGAATCCTATCTGACCAACGTAAATTAATATTAATAATGTTATTTGATGTATTTTTTTTTAATCATTTCCATTTTTTTTCTGTTCTTTTAAGTTTAATTATGATTTTTTTATATATATAAACAACTTGAAATAAATGATAAATTTATGTCAGGCATGAATGGCTGCATAGATTCATAATGTTATGTTAGTTTAAGGAAGGGTAAATCTTAGGTTATTTGTTTCATAGTTAAATTGGGTCAATGGATTGGATATATTGGTGTAATTAGTAGATGTAGTATGAGATTCGCTATGGGAAGGATCGATTTATATGCCACACACCCCTTTTTGCCTATGGAAGAGATAGTAAGATGGAAAATGCATTCCCTTCCTAAGGAGTTTTTTTAATTGTTCTTCTTGCCGACAGATGTAGCATTCCTGTTTGGTTGAGAGTCAATGTCATCTATTAAACATGCTGTTCAGATGTACATTCCTGACACACATATGTTATTTTGTGCTGTCATATTCATGCTACATTGAATATATCGATATATCAGATAGATTGGTGTTGGCTTGACTGCAAAATTTTGGCCTAAGGTTAAATAATGGATAGAATATTTTCTTTTCAAATGAAATCTATGTAGTCTATTCATACTCGACACTTTAATAAAATATTCAACTCATCTGTGTGAACTTATAAAAGTTAAAATGTAAATTAAATTCTAAAATTAAGTTAAATTATAAAGTAAAAGTAATGCTAAAATGATTCAAAATATATATGTGCGTTAATAAATATTTGTGTGTATAATTACTGGCAGTAGCTTATTTTATTTTTTTTTTAATATTAAAAATATTCTTAGATAAGAATTTATAAAATATATCATTATTATTAATCTCTACTCTTCTGCTGAGCTAGTGACTTGGACTAACGGTCGGAATAAAAAAAATTTTTTCTTAACTTACGTATCAGCTTACTATATAAATTTTCTAGGTTCAAATAACCTAGTGGTGCCCTGTAGTGCAGATTACAGTAAGACTCTCATATCTTCGAATTGTTATAATATATTAATATATACATAATAGAATATATATACAGTTTTTGGTACGTACATATATATAATAGTATATTTATAAGGATTTTTGATATATTTTAATATATAATAATAATAATAATAATAATAATAATAATAATAATAATAATAATATGTGTATGGTTTTAGTTTTTTAAAAAAGTTTTTTGTGAAAGAGTTTTTTTTGTATATTTTATACAAATTTTTTTAAGTAATTTTGTAAATAAAGATTTGTAAAGATTTTTAGCCTATAGGAATTAGATTTGTTATCTGATACATTGTTTGTAATATTTTAGTGTTTAAATTCTGGAAATAGCCATTTTGTTGTGCTTTCTGATGAGAACCAGTCTGCTGAGTGAATATTAAAATAGCTTTATAGAAAAGTATTTATGTGTTTTTTATTAATTTTTCCTTTAGTTAGTTTGCATATATATATATATATCAAAATTGTGAGTGCAGGTAATTTGACATCTGTAACTCAAAATCTAAAAATTTGGTGTTGATACATACATGTATAAGAGATTATGTCATGAGCCAGTTGAAGAATTTTTGTTTAGCATAAAGTATATCATGGGGATCATTTGTATTTTTCAAATGTCTTTGTTAATATGTTTCAAGAGAGTATGCCAGAGTGTAATATACATATTTATCTAAATTCTAGTCCTAATATTGTCAGATATTATAAGCAACCTCAATTTATTAAATGTAAGTGGATATATAGACCATATATTTTAAAATATAACAAAGTAAAATGTAAAGAAAAAAATTGATTCTCTTTATTGATAACTTATACTCAACTGAGTATATAATTTAAATAAAATAACACCCAGTAATAATCACATTTTCTATTTAAAAAGGTGGTTTTATATATGATTTAATAAAATGAAAGTATTTGTAAAACGGATGTGTATCTTAATACATTCATGTCATTATGAAGTCACTTATAACTGCTTTTCATAGAATATTGGCCTAGGAGAAGGTTGTTAATAAATTACTTATAGTCTCCCATATACCAGATGAAAAAACTATGTATAAATAAATAAAAGTACAAAGTAAAAATGAAATGTTAAAGTCTAAAGTTTCCAAATGTCAGAAAATCTAACCTGCAATTTAACTAAAGTTAAATTTAATTAATAAAAAAACCATGTTATTATAGATAATTATGTGAATTAATTAAAGAAAATAAAGAAACAAAGAAAATACAGTAATGAGAGGTAATTATTAAAAAAATAATAAAGAGGAGGGGCTAAACAAGAATTAATGAACAACCAAAAACAAATATTAGATACATGAAAAAATAACAAGAAAAATTTTATGGGAAAAATTGTTATTTGGGCAAGGCTATATATGAAGAAAGAAAAAGATGAAAAACAATATATTTATGAAAAGCCAAAGTGCACATCATTAGTATTATATAGACTATAAAATTAAAGAGTTCATCAGAATGTGGAAAGATTCCAGGTTTAGCTTTATGAGTGTTATTTGCTCTCTAAAAATTCTAAAATTAAAGTTTACTAATTCAACTTAGCATGATAAAATCTATATAAAAAAATAATAAATATGTGCACCAGCTGAAGCATAAACTAAGAAGCTTCCTAAGTAAGAAAAAATGCTTATAAAGAGTCCAGAGATAGTAGAAACTTTGAATTATAACTTATTTGCCCATTGCTTGTAGCTGTATCATACCTATATTAAGAAGAATGATGATAACATTAAAAAAGTTTAAATCTGAATTTATCAACTGAGGTGGATTAATATTATATGTCAGATGACATAAAATGGTCAATTTAGTTAGTAAGATCACTAATGTAATTAAATAAACTGCGACAAGAGCTTTTAAATTTATATACATAAAAACAAAAGACTTTATTTGTTTGTTAATTCTAATAGAGTAAAGCAACTCAATATTTAATTACATTGATTGAAATAAATAATTTTGTTATTTAAATTATTTAGTTGTCTAAGCTGTTTTTCTCGTGTTCGTCCCATTTCAAATGTGTCCATAATAATTCTACATAGATCTTGCAAATTTATGTTCTGAGTTATAAAAGAAAGATCAGGTTGTTATCACAAAATATAATGATGGGGCTATTATAAAACATTATATTCACAGATGTTCATTTTGAAAATAAAGTGGCACTCTAAATTAGGGTTAAAATTGTTTCATTCCCATCTATAAAAAATATATAAATAAATACTTATGGATGAACATTAATTAATGCTATCTTTCAGGTGTTGAACCCATGCCTAAAAAAATCTAGAAATTTAATTTGTGTTTTTCATCATCTATTGCAAAATTTTGCTAACATTTTCTTTTTTACAGCTTTAAAATTCATGAATATTTTTTCTTATATTTTAATTTCAAAAAAATTCAAGACATCAGGATAAAGCAGGAATTTCAAAGTAAATATGACTCATTAATGCCTAGTCATAGTATATTTCACAATTTTGAATTCATAAGATTACTTTGAGAAAATATTACTATGGTCTAAAAACTTGATTTTTTGAAAAGTTTATGATAAATTTTGTATCATAATTGTGTAATAATTATTAGAAGTCAAAATATATATTATTACATATTTATTTTTACAGAAGTGTTTTATTTTTAAATATAAAAAATATATTCTTCTCGTCTATCATTACCATAGAGATTAAAATCTCAGGAAATATAACTATTTAGAAATGGTGTCACTCAACAGTCAGTTATAATATTTAGCAAAATCACAAAAATTACAAAAAAACTGTAAACTTTTAAAGCATAAATTTATAAATTTACTTGACATTAGAAATAATTTATCCAGATTTCTAAAACAAACATCAAACAAAAAAGATTTCATTCATTTTGCAAACTGAATCTGCTCCACTTGAAATTTGATGATGTGACAGTACTTGGTTCTGATTAAAATCTTTTTAAAATAATTCTGAAAATCAAATGGATTTTTTTTTAATTTTATTTAATTTATAAACAAAAATATCTATCAAATGGAATCAAATTTATTATATTCTGATAAATAATAATGGTTTAGTATTAAAGTGAAAGTTGAAAGCTTAAAGCAAGTGAAAACAAAGAAATCTGTCAGAATGCCAGAGAGTTAAGTACAAAACTCTGAGGGATAATTTTATGTATCATGATCAGGAAATATAACTTGGATATCTTATATAAAGAAGTCATCAAATAAACATAAGATTTGAATATTATCATCAACATATTTAATTAATAAAACTCAAATTCCAACTAATCATTGGTAATCTAAAGATAATCATATCAGTTTTATAATAATTTGATTATATGGCAGGAGTGTTCATGTATATATATATATATATATATATATGTATATATGCATACATAAGTCATCAGTAGGGATGCTACAATGTTCTTGTTACCATAGTTATATAAATTATCCAAATAATAGTGTTTGCCAATCATGTTAATATAATGCAACTTTTAGTTAGATTGCAAGCCAACAAAACTGATCAGTGATGATTTTTGTTTTTTTTCTCAGGACATACAGAGATTACATTTTTAGCATGATATATTATTCAAGAAAATGTTAAATCAAATCTAATATAAACACAGTTTTCTTTGTTATGGTCACACATTAAACTACACAAGGTAGAGATAATATTTTTTTCATTTTAAAAAAACCTTTATGCATTAATAATTAATATCACAATTACATAATAATTAATTAATGCAGCATTTCAAACTATATGTAAAACACAGGAAGCATAACATTCTAAGTCCTGTTAATATTAGTTCACATCCATGACTGATCATAGAAAATATAAAATGACTAAGAAGCATCTTTACTTTTTACACTTGTTTCGCAATGGAACAAAAAATACATTAATTAAAGGATTATTTGAAAAGATTGGCAATATGATGATTTATTTATATTTTGAAATATTATACTTATTACTTGCTATATATAAGTTTGTGTATATATGATTAAAAAGTGGATTCAAATCTGAACACAAGTTGGACGTTTTTCAAGTACTTACATGTTTGTAAGCAAGTGTATGAATATCCTTACAGATATTCGGTTGACAGCCAATGTAGCTTTTTATAGAAGACTGACTAAATTATAAAATAAAACAAAAAAACTTAAGTATTCTATGTATGCTTATACATATTCCAATAATAGAAAGCCTTGGTTAAATATTATCTTATTATGCTATTCTATTGTAGATCGATTCTGGATTGTGATTTAGTTAAGATTGTTTTATTATACATAATAAATAAACATGTACTCATATATTAATAACTGTATAAACAAATCCTAACATATATAAAAACGAAACCTTTCAAGTAAGAACTAAGAAAATATAATATCTAGATAAACCGGTTAATTTAACATCGTGATGAGAAGCATCTTTTATTATTTTGTTCAGAAAACTAATATTTTTAAAACACAATTACAAACGATTATTGGAATCTTTTTTTTTTTACATTTTTCTAAGTATTTTTTTTATTTGTGTAATATTTTGAATATATATATTATTGCTAATGCTTTTAATTTTGTAACGCCTATTAGAAAACCTTGAAAACTCTTCGCAGTTTCTAAACTGAGTTATTCTTCTAAACGACTTATCTGCACTTAGATGGTTTCTTTTACATTTTCTTCGCAATAGAAAATGAAAAAAGAGCATAAAAAAGACAAAAAATGACATTTAAATTTGAACATGAAAACTTAATTTTAATCATATTATATAAGATTTAAGTTTTCTAATTACAGTATTTTTTAACGATTTTCTTAAGGAGCAGTCAAAAAAAAAAAAAAAACAATAGCAAGTAAATATTACGATCAATTTTAATTGGAATTATATTTACTGCTATATTTTATATAATGTCGCATATTAATTTTAAAATCTCATTGAAAACAATAAGTCTGATTTCCAGAAAACATTTAATATACTATATGTAATTACCTATAATAAAGATAAATAGAGTTTAAATTATTCCTTGTGAGTCAGAGACATCTCCAACAATCTCACTACAGAAAAAGTGTAGAAAAGGACATTATTTCTAAAATCTTTAATTGCATGCTGATACTTATGTCATTTTTCAAATCTTATTTAATCCTCTATCAAAAAATAAATAGCGATTCATTTACAGAAAAATATTAAATGGTCAAACGAACTAGTTAAGGGTATCTTCCTAAAAAAAAATATCTAAGCCAGACATATTTCTAATTTAAAATGTTTTCAAGTTTTATCCAGTCCAGATTTAAACCCGGTTTATAAATTTTATTAGATTACATACCTTTAATAAATACATCCACGTTTCACTTAAAATACTACAGATATCATTGTTAGATTAAATAATTTTAGTTTGCATTACCTGTTTATAATTGGTATTTTGAGTTATCATTAAAATTTACAATTATTTATAAAAATACAACAAAAACAAGCCGATATCATAAATAATTATTGCCAAATATAGCCTAATAAAATAAATTATGACATAAAAATAAGCAATAAAATATACATCAGCTTCTATTATGTTTATCATTAATATATATATTCAAATAAATAACTTTTAAAAAAAGTATTAAATATGCACTTAAAATACTGTTTGATAAAATAGAAATACCCCGTGAACTTTTGGATAAATGCAGCTTATAACAATTTATAAAACTATACCAAATAGCAATGTATAGGATAAAATAAAATGTATAGCATAATAGAGTAACATAAATAGTGAGACTCAGAATTATATCTTTTTACCAAATAAAAATAAAAATAAAAGTCCTTCATCCTTGGTGTTCTAACCATTCAACAGGATACATTCAAATGCCATTCTAAAAACATTGAACATTCCTCCAACTTATTTAAATATAGCAAAATTCAAATTACACATAAAACACTTTTAACATGAACATTAAGAATAACTTTCCACAAAAATACTACCCCAAGTTCATATTTATGGTCATTTAACTTTTGAAAAATATATTTTAAAATAAACACAAGTAATGATGCATCTTTAGTTTATCATACAATATTATATTTACATATTATTATCTTTTTGGAAGGCATATATTGATGATAAAATTGAGGAGTATTTATTCCTTTGAAAAATAATGTATCCCATAGTAGAGCAAATTTTTGACTATATTGATGACAGAAAAGCATAGACATTTATAATAAAACAATGTAAGTTTGTAATGCTTAAATGAAATTATTTTAGGAGCATTCATGTTCAAATTATCTGCAAAATAACTTATTCTAGTTGGTGCAGAGAAGAGAAAATAATTTAAAGATAATAATAAATCTAAATGCATTATTCATTAATATCCAGGATTATTAATTTTCCATTGTATGCCATAAGTAAATGAACTTCTATAAAATAACAAAAGCCAATAAATTTAACTTTATTAATTAGGAAAATATTTTTCTTTGTTTTATTGAATTCAATACAATAATGATATTCAGCAAGAGAATAGCTTCATCTCCATCAATAACAATAATAAAAACATCATTTAAAATGTAATATTATTTAAAATGATTTTTTTGTTAATTTGAGTAATAAAATATATATTATAAAATTTTGAAAAGACATTTATCCTTAATTTGTATGTAAAACTCATTTTGATGATTCAAATAAATGTCAGTTTAGACTAAATTAAATATTTCCTTGTCAGATCATAATTAAATTAAATTAACATACTTATAAACTTCTTCTATTATAAGGCATGTTCTGCAATCTGTAATTTAATAGTCAACCATTTCAAATAATAAATCCAAAGATAACCTCCTTTCAAATGACAAACTTTGAAGAAAACACATTATGTTTAGCAATCTTAATACTTCCATATGGAATTAATTTACCTCATAATATTATATATTTCCAATAAGAAAATTAAAATCAATAAAAGTTCTTATGCAACAATGATGCTTTGTGCAGAAATCCATTAAAGTACTAAGTCATATAAAAATAACTCAATTATTATTAAATATTTTGTTGACCCTTCATCATATTTCCTTGCAATTTAAATTTAAAGTATTGAAGGTTTCAGTTTAAATCTCCTGAACTTGGACAAAATTATTTAGTAATTCATATTTTAGCTTTTAAAATATGCAAAAATGTATTAGACGCAATTAAAACTTAAAAAAGTTTAACAATTAAATGAAGAAAAAAGTAAGTAAAATACAAGTACATGTGTAAGAGCTAGTGTGTTTACTAGTTCTATTTTTAAGATATGTTATGTGACTGATTTTTAACAAATAAAATTGACATCCAGTCTACTCATCTTTGACCTGCAGTTATTAAACTTTACAAATTAATCAGTATCATGGTAAAAAATACTAAAAATAAAATAATTTACATATCTATCTAGACATTAATTAATGATTACAACATTAATTAAATTATTTAGAAAAAAATGAATATATTATAATAGAAGTAAAATAAAATATTACAGAACATATTACAGTATTTCAAATACAATATTATCCTACATTATTTCTTTAAATATATTTACATTCTTTAACTGATTTAAGCTGCCAAAATATTTTTAACAAATACTTTTTAAAACAAAGACTTTTACATTTTTTAACATTCTATTAACAAGGAAGTTTTGATAAAATTTTACAACCATACATTCTTATACATGAATGCATTCTTTTAGTTAAAAATAAATAGATTAATTAATTAATGATTACAACATTAAAATAAATTATTTAAAAAAAAATGAATATATTATAATAGAAGTAAAATAAAATATTATATACTTTTCAATTAACTAGTTTAAAAGTTATTTAATTAAACTAATTTTATTACAATTATCATTCAGTAAGGCATAGTTCTTATTAATAAATTGTTAAATAAAATACAATTTTATTAACACATAATTTAAGTATTAATAACTAAGCATTAAAGATTTAAACTTGTATTCAGATTGTAACTCTAGGATTGACTTTCAACATACTAATAGTTAAATTAAGATACAATGTTTTTACAATTAACTTACTATTATTTTCATGAGATTCCTAAAACTAAGCATTTTAAAATTATACAGAATTACTTATAGGCTTAAAACAATATACATAAACTCTTAAAATCACTTTTAATGCTATTGGAAATTAGAATAGGCAAAACTCACTATATATATATATTGCCACACACAGTAAGCTAGAATAATCAATGGATGCCAGAAGGCTTGTGCATAAAATCCCCATCTAGTGCCTACTCATCCAATATCCCCAGACTAGTTTCTGGCTTATGGCCTTTGTCAGTGAGGAGCCTTGGATCTGAGAGCACTGCACCTAGATCTTAGGATCTAATGCAACCCTCCAGAAACCACCTTTATTTCCATTTAAATACAAAATTATAAGTCTTAAACTGAAAACACCTTAATATTTTCAATACAAGCCCATTAGCTTATGTAGTCATATGGGTCTGAACCCAGTTCAGTACCAATACATTTTGGTGTCTTTGGTTCTTTAATAACCATAGCCACCACTATCCTATTAGGCAGGTTTGGTTTTAGGCCAATAAACATCACATGACCACCTCCTCTTGTGCTTGTATATAACTGTTGTTAAAACAGGCAAAACTCACTATATATATTGCCACACATAGCAAGCTAGAGTAATCAATGGATGCCAGAAGGCTTGTGAATAAAATCCCCATGTAGTGCCTACTCATCCAGTATCCCCAGACTATTTTGTGGCTTATGGCCTTCTTCGGGGTACTGAACTGGGTTAAGACCCATATGACTACATAAGATAATGGGCTTGGATTAAAACATTTAGGTGTTTTCAGTTTAAGACTCATAGTTTTATCATTAAATGGAGATAGAAGGTGGTTCATCGAGGGTTCCACTAGATCCTAAGATCTAGGTGCAATGCTCTCAGATCCAAGGCTCCTCACTGATGAGGCTATAAGCCAGAAACTAGTCTGGGGATATTGGCTGAGTAGGCACTAGATGGGGATTTTATGCCCAAGCCTTCTGGAATCTATTGATTGCTCTAGCTTGCTGTGTGTGGCAATATATATAGTGAGTTTTGCCTGTTTTAACAACAGTTATACACAAGCATAAGAGGAGGTCGTCATGTGATGTTTATTGGTTGAAAACTAGAATAGTTATAAATTGTCTCAAAAAATTATGAACATGTAAATATTAAGCAGTAATAAATTTGGCTTACTACAAAAATAAAACTATCGTATTTTGTTAATACTAAGCAACTATATAACTGAATATTTAGCTTTATGGACCAAGCTAAAGATTACAAGATATAGATATTTAAATTCATATAACATTAAAATACTAGCCAAAAACAAAAACAGGCAAAACTCTGAGGAAGATACTTGATATTGTACTGAAACATCAGCATTTAGCTTTTGCACTACACGGAATATCCCGAATATAGTAATAATAATATGACATCTTTTATCCGTGAAAATATTAGGATTAACATATATATATATATCAACCATTATCAGTCCACTGCAGGATAAAGGTCTCTCCAAGTTTAATCCATCTTTTTTGATCTTTAGCTTCTCGTCTCCACATCACTCTTGCATACTTTCTTATTACATCTATCCATCTCACATGGGGTATATTTCTGGGTCTTTTACAATCTCCTGGAAACCAGCTTAAAATTTCAATTATCCATCTATTATCATCTTTTATAGAAATATGTACAGCCCAACTCCACTTCAATCTTTTAATTTTTTCAATGAGGTTAGTAACACCTGTTTGTTCTCTTACTCATACATTGTGTTTTCGATCTCTTCTTGATACTCCCAACATACATCTCTCCATACTTCTTTGAGTGGTCTGAAGTCTCTGTATTGCTCTTCTATTAAGTGTCCAAGTCTCAGATCCATAAGTAAGAACTGGAAAAACACATTTGTTAAAAATCTTCTTTTCAAACACATAGGCATATTTCCTTTTAGTATCAAGTTATTTCTACCAAAAGCACTCCAAACAAAGTTTAATTCTATGATTAATTCCATCCATTATGTTTCCACCTGTATTAATAATCTGACCAAGGTATTTGTAACTGTTAACTTCTTCTAACTCATCATAATCAATTTTTATTTTTATATTTTGAGAAAATCTATTAAACATTACTTTAGTCTTTTTAACATTTATCTTTAGTCCTACTTTCCTACTTTCATCTGATAACTCCTGCAACATTTCCTGTAACTCTAAAGCATTATTTGTAAAAACAACTACATCATCTGCAAAATCTAAATGACTTAAATAATCTCCATTTCCTTTCAATCCTTTAGCTTCCCATTTTAATCCATAAAATACTTCTTGCAGCACTGCTGTAAAACGTTTTGGAAATATGGAATCACCCTGTCTTACCCCCTTTTCAATGCTGATTTTCCTCGTATCATTATGTAAGATAATTGTTGCTGTTGCATTTTTATAAATTTTTTTAAAATATGACAATATCCTGGATCTACACCTTGGTGATCCAATGCTATAATCACTGAAGAAATGTTTATAGAGTCAAATGCCTTTTCATAATCTACAAATCCTAAGCATAATGGCAACTCATATTCATTTGTCCTTTCTATAACTTCTATGAATACCTGTATATCATCTACTGTACTAAAATCACTTTTAAATCCAGCTTGTTCCCTTGGTTGGTGAAAATCCAGTGTTTTCTGTAGACGAGTTGTAATTATCTTAGTAAAATATTTGTATAAAACTGATAAAAGACTGATAGGTCTGTAATTTCTAATACCTTCTTTATCACCTTTTTAAATATTAATATTAATACTTGATTCTTCCAATTATCTGGTATATCTTTATCATTTAGACACTTGATATATAACCTTGCTAAATCTTTTTATATTTCTTCACCTGCTTCTTTTAATATGTCAATTATAATTCCATCATTACCTGCAGCCTTCCCATTCTTCATAATTTTAATTGCATGTCTCACTTCTTCATTTTAAATTCTGGGCAATTTGGAAGATATAATAGGTAAAGGAGGCACTTGTTCTTTATTACTATATAATTATTGATAGAAGTCTTCTACACATTTCATGATGTCATCTCTCTTTTTAGTAATAATGCCATCTTTTTTTCTTATTGCAGATATAAATTTCCTACCAATACCAAAATGTTGTTTTACACTCTTTAGACTTTTATTCTCTTCTACAGCTTTCTTATATCATTTTCAAGTCTTTTCTACACCATTTTACAAATTTTACATATTCAATCTTTTTTAATGCATCATTGTTGTATCTCCTCATATTCCTTCTTTTCTTCATAAATTCTATAGTCTCAGTAAAAAATTTATTGGTCAATTGCTGCTTTTTTTTAATCAGCTGTCTTTGTTGCAATTTTTAAAAGTGTATCAGTTATTTTCCTATTAATGTCATTCAAATCTGAATCATGTTCAAAATCAACTAATACTTGAAACCGATTTGTAAGTTCTAATTTAAATTCATTAGAATGTTTCTTAAGATTAGGAATATCAATTGTAAATATTGTTTTTCTTAATAATTTTTGTCTCTCTTGTTTTGCATTAACATGTATCTTACATATTACTAATCGATGATCACTTCCTGTGTTAAATTTAATCTTGAAATATGTATTTTCTGTTAATCAAAATATAATCCAATTCTGCTGTGCCTTCATTTAGATGCTTCCATGTTCATTTCCATTTAACATTTTTCTCAAAAAAATAATTAAGTTTTTCTTTTTTGGCAAACTCCACAAGTCTATGTCCTTTCTCATTTCTAATACCATAACCAAAATTACCTACAGCATTTTCAACTTTTATTTGTTTACCAATTCTAGCATTAAAGTCTGCCATAATAATTTTAAAATGTTGTTTACTCTGATCAAAAGCCTTTTGTACATCCATTTAAAAATCTTCTACTACTTCATCATTATGAGAACTTGTTGGGGTATAAACCTATATATATATTCTAACCGTGCCCGCCGTCGACCTCGTACCTCTACTTACAAATAAATAAATTATTATATTTAACATCACCAGGTTCTAGCTCTAATAATTAAATATTAAATTAAAAATGTTTTACTAGCTCAAATTTCTTAAAATTAACTTAGGTTCTGTTTTAAAGTAAATTAACATAAAGATTTAATGTATTCATGAGACGAGAAGTGGAAATACGAGTTGGCAAGGTAGATCACATTGAGCCAATATCCCACAGGATACCACCTCAATGGCATAAGAACCCTATCCCCCCTTTATACTATTATTTCAAATAATAACTACATAGTATTCTTATGACTTTCACAACGTCTACTTACTAAGACTCATTTAATAACTATAATATTAATTCTGTTATCTTTAATAATAATAATCATCATCTAGCTCAATAAATTATAATCTCAGGTTCTTAATCTTTATTTATACTTCAACAAAATGCGGTAGCACATATGGTAAGGGATTTTATGCCATATCTACTACACTGCAATTAATAACAATAATGATTACAATCTTTCTTACTTAATCAAATTGGTATAAATTTCTTTTATTGCAAATTTATTACCATAATAAATCAATCAATATCAATATCATCTTTTGTCTTTAAACAATAAAGTAAACTAAGAAGTGGTAGTGTTTAGATAATCTGATAAATAAAGTAAGTGGCAATTAATAGCATATAATTTATCAAAATATTAGGATAGTGGATTTATGACCAATAACTTAATGCAATTTTATAATTACTTAATTATAAGAACATCAATAATAATTAAGATTAAACATATTTTTAGTTATCTTTTATGCAAAATGTACTTCAGTGGTTGTGAAAACATTCTGTGAATTTGTACCATGATGTAGTGAAAAACAATACCCAGACACAAGTTTTAATAAAACAAATTTAACAAAGTTTATTAACATCAAATAAATTTAAGTAAAAATAAAACAAATCTATTTACATCTTATTTACAACGGATATCCTTCTTTCCTTACACATGACAAATGTTAATTCTACAATTTTGTACTTCTTTATAGTTAATCCAATCATTATACATTTTAAAAATTATTTTAGTTATTTTCTTTAGGTTTATCACACTATTTATTTGAACTACTTATGGGTAACAACATTTTTTACCTTTTAAATATACTAAATTTACAATATTCTAAATTATTTTTGTGGATCAATATTTTATAACGTCACACTTTATAATCAATATGGTCTTAAAAAAAAGAAAATTTACATTTCTTATTACTTTAAACAAATTACACAGCATATTATTAAATATTATGATTAACTTTAATGTTTACTCTCCCATGCTCATATAAATTATAATGCGTTTTTGCATAAGCCATACTCCTGTATAATATTATAATGTGTTTAAATATCACCCTGTTACAATTTCAAATATATGATAATAATTATCGAGTGTTATAGTATTTTTAAATATGCAACACTTATCTCTTTAAAATATAATTAATAATAAAAAGAGCGTGAAAATATATTTTAATATTTTGTATATTCTCATTTGATATACTTTTACAAAAAATTATAGTTTATTTCTAAATTAAAATGATTCTATAACTTCTTCCATTATTTAGGACATCTGTATCTTTCTTTCAATGGTTATAATCTATTCTTAGTTAACTCTTAACTATTCTTATTCCAAGTAAAATCGTAACATACATTCTAAAATATCTATTGTTTTCCCCTCAATAAAACATATCATATACGATGTAATAGCACGAAATACAGATTAAGATAGCGAAAGATGTATAGGATATTGGGAAGAAAGATGGATAACTTGTTTTCAATGTACTTCAAGAATGCATGGAACAGTGTGAACAGGTTCGACATTTATTGTCTATTAACCCTTAAGATAAGAAAGTGATGTGGCAGCTATTTATTCAGCTTTACCAAACATCAAGGCAACTCACACGAAATATAAAATAACACTGTCCAAGACAACATGTGTATCAGTCGTAGGGCTACGTTAACTACGCTGATTATCACCTATAAAACGAAATGTGGATCAGCCATAGGGCTATGTTAACTATGCTGATTCTCTCACAAAACTACTTATTTCCATTCCCTGTATCATCCTAGATTTTCATACATCATCTAGGTTTCCAAATCACCCCTGTACTCCCAAGTCACTACTTAAATTATCTCTCTAGATTTTCACTATATCAAACATCGATAAATACAAACAACTTTTAAAAAAAACAACAAACAAGATTCGCGAATATGAAAATCATTTCTCTATTCCTTAAGAATAATTTATCTCGCTTTATAACACTGTATGTTCATTACCTACATTTTTGTTAAAACAATATTCAAACATCCCAATAGGAAAAATCAATAGAAAATGTAATATAATCATCGATTATATTAAATTATTATTTATCAACAAATAAAATGACTATCGTATGCATATTTTCAAAAATCTAATCACATCTCAAAATGTTTCAATGTGTTGTTTTAAATGCGTTTTACAATAATAATAATAATAATAATAATAATAAAACTTTTGTACTACATTCATTCAATTTTCGGCTGATCTAAGTAAATAAAACATACATTATATCATCAATAATTATAAATGTTACCAAAAAACAATTGTTATCTTCGGATTAGGCTTTGCAGTAGGCTTCTTTTCCTTCCTTCGAGCATCGCAAAAATATACAATTACACACATACAATTTTATTAAAAAACATTCAAAATCAAACATATTTCATATAATATTATATAAACCAAAATTAATGTATTTTGTTTCCCTATCGTTTTCTGAAACCTAATGCTTATAATAATAATAAAAAATAATTCAAACCATAATTAAATATTTTTCTGACGGTAAATCTTGTTTAGTCCCATAATATTACTCTTCTTCTTTTATCTGAATGTTCTCCATTATGACTCTCAAAGTTTTAAAATAACTTGGTTTATTTAATAAATTTGTTTAGACGATCTTTAATTTTAGCTTTTAGCATCAGATTATTAAAATATATTTTAGTTAGATATCCCTCGAAGTTTTTTTTTAATGTTCTGGCAAATATTCCCTCGGCGCGTCGATGCATCTTTCTCCTTTTTAATTAGACTACGAATATTTAATACTTTAGGTACCAATTGCGTTTTATGGATCCAATATTTTTTATATTCCTCTTCCGTATTTTTCTTTATACAAATATTTCTCTTTAGCAAGCTTTATTTCATTCATTCTTAATTTTATGTACATTGTTTTTTGATCTTTAACTATTTTTTTTTTTTTCTAGAGTATACTTCTTTTTCGGGTCATCTTAAAGAAAGCAATTCAAATGACATTAATTTTAAAATTATATTTGTCCATTTATTCTTATGTGAATAACAATGATTTTTATATTTTATTCTCGTTCTTGACTTTGCGCACAATGTCTTTTCATTTATATTACAAGCGTAAAAGCAGTTTTCCTTTGGATACACTATATAAGCGGTATCAATGAACAATATAAACAATTTTGAAATACTATAAACTTTAAAACTGGATTTAAAGAATCTATCCATATTTTTTACTGAAAATTCCGACTGTACTTCTATAGAATTCACTGGCAGGTTACGATTAAATTAGTGATACATAATTTATGAAAACCTTTAAAATATTTATTTTAAGACTCTCTCTATGATTTTAAAACTTGTCAGTTAATTTGTTCTAATGATATTATTAGAATTATATTGAAAAATTGAATAAATTGGAGAAAAGAAATTATTAGAGAGCTCAAAATTTTTACCTCTTCACTGGAGTCTGTCAATTCTTGTTCTCCCCGATTATACAATTAATTGGCGCGATTTTGGGAGTCTGCCAAGCTCTATTACTATTGGTCAATCCTACTTGGATTTATAAATAATTTTCTAAAGTTTTAAACTGATAATGTAACACTTAAACACTATCTAATTATTATTTAAAACTAATTATTATATTTAAATCAATTTAAACACTTTTAAAATAATTTTCAAAACAATATTTAATAAAATTATTCACTACTTATTTTTATTATGATGTTTAATAAATTCTATCCATTTCTACTATAATATTATTTAAATACTTTAAAATATTGGTATTAATTGAAACAAGTGCTTGTATAAAAATATTCCAGACAATTACGTAATCGTTTCCGGTATTTTGTCTATTTTTGTCTGCCTTAATAAATTTACTGCACTTATATTATATAAAAAGTTTATATAAAATTTTGAAGAAATAATTTAGAAAAAATATAGAAATAAATACAATTCTCAACATCATAATATTTACTATTCAAATACATTACACTAATTTTTATTATTTAATATAGTTTATAAATTTAAATATTATATAATATTAATTTATTCTAAGTTTTAAAGTTATTAAAATTGACTTAATAAATACATTTTTATTACTGATAGCTGTGTTATTTTAATATGGCCAGCTTTTACAACCATATGAGCAATTCTTTACTCTTTATTTAACTAATTTTTTAAATGATTTTACGTATCAGGTATTTGCTTTAGCTTTAAATTGCACTTTACAGACTCTATAAATTTAATATATTCAATACATCAATAAATATATTCTCAAATTTAAAATTTTTTAGTAATTGACCATTATAACTATTTCTTGACCTATAGAAAAGGGTACAATATATATATATGTCTGTGTGTGTGTCTATGTGTGCGTGTGTGAGTGTGTGCACACAAACATGCACGATGGCAATTTAAAAATTATAAGACTTTTTTATTTATTTGAAATGCTTTATTTTTTTTCTTGGTTGCCTTTTCACATTTAAAATTTTAATAATTATATATAATAATAATAATTTATATGTAGTAATTAGCTTTATATAGTATATTTCTAACCTACTATTTGCAATTTGTAATATATACACACATATGTCAAGTGTTTTATATTATTTTATAGAATCACACATTATTATATTTGAATATTACATGACACCATATAGATGTATGAATTTCTATTTTGGGATGAACTACTATATAATAAAAAAATGACTATTGTTTTTTTTGTACATTGATATAATGAACTATTTTTGTGTTTATAAGCTGATTTGTAGTTCGATCAACTAACTTTGTCATATATTTGTGACTCTAGTACAAAATGTTAAATCTTAAGAAAATTGTATATCGTACAATAATACCATTTTTTTAAATAAATGATTTATATTCCAAGGTTTTTAAAAATGCTCATTACTTTAACCTTTTCAATATGCAGACACACCAATGTGAAATATATGATAAAATGACTATTACTTATCAGAAAATAACATATTTGACTTCATTTGATAGATATTTTTATTTACTACTGAAATAAATTTTAAATATTTACATATTTTTCTGTAAATATTTAAAAAATGAGATCGTAATCAAAATAAAGACATTACACATCATCATTTCTAGAAAGATTATTTTCAATTTATAAAATCAATGAAATCTTTATTTCTGAATATTTTGAAAAACTTGAATGAATAATTATTTATTCTCTTATATCTAACAAATTATGTTTTAAAAGGTTAAATTTTTTACATATTTATTGCAAAATTGTGATTATTTTCTTCCTCTTCCTCGTAAATATAAAGTAAATTGTTTAGATCATAACAAGTCTCCAAATTTGCTTTAGGCCTTGTTTACATTAGCTGCTAATATATGCTATATTTTTTGAAAATACAGTATTTCAAGTCAAAATAAGTTATTAAAAATTTATAATTCTTGATATCTAAAAATATAGTGTAAATTACTTTAAAAACATATCTAAAACTATAATAAATTCACAAATAAACATGTTTTTGCATTATTGGAAACTTCAATGTCATAAAAATACAGCCTTGTCAACAAACAATGGCTGAACATGTCAGGGTGGGGCTTATGGCTATTGTAAGAGTGGGATTTTTGAATTTTGCACTTTTTTGCAGAAATTTTGGGCAAATTTTGTATTATAATAAAATACATCATTTTAAACACATTTTAATATATAATACTTATGAAAAAATTCACTAGGGGACGATTTGGCCAAAAGATGAAACAATTCATCTCAATCAATCGGTGGGTTAATACTACGAAAATTTGATTAAAGTAAAGTCAGTTTTTGAACAAAAGTAATGGAAAATCTATTACATTTGTATAATATATGTACTTTATCTTTGAATTTATGATATACATATTAATTAGTAAATTTATAGAAAATTTATAATTGTAAATATTCAAAACATAACTAAATTTTTGTACACTTACTTGGATAAAATTTAACTACGAATTAAATAGGTAAACAATTAAAATTGAAGTCATCAACTGAAATTATGGTTTCTTGGAATAGTATTTGTATCTGACTTACTTTTTGGGGATTTAATTTTAGCTTTCAATTGGTGGTTTTAATTTATTGTTTTTGTAATCGCATCAAAGCTGATGTTTATCTAGGCAAATAGATCGAAACTGATGAGGGAAAAAAAGATAGCCAAAATAGAGATGTGAAAAAAAAAAGATAAATAAAAAAATAGATGGAGTGATAAATTTGATAGATAGATAGATAGATCAATTAGTTAGTCAAATTAAGTAGACAAGTAATTGTATAGGTAGAAGAATACTATAGGTAGATAAATTTATAGGCAGATAAAGAAAAATGGATATATATATATATATAATTGGGCTGTCATATGTAATAGAGTGGAGATGTGCAACAGTGCAACAGGAGAACAAAATAGCCCAATCATTAGATGCCATATGTAATGAGATGGACTGTGTTTCAACTCCCATGATTTGCTGCACCATATGTAAATGAAATCTATACTGCCATGTCCTTATTTAAGGGTGCCACAGATTTGGGCAGCATATGTAATGGAATGAACTATTCTCCTTGAGATGTATATTTAATTATGGTCATCTTTTTGATTATCCAGGTATGGCATTAAACCTGATAAGGCAAGCCAGTTAGCTGATAATTTACCTGAGTTTTATGAAGTGGTCCCATGATGATTCCTGATGGAGTGGGATGGAATTCCCTCTTACATATCTTCCATTACTTCATCTCTTCTTGACCCTCATTATGGCACAGAGTTCATATTCTGGGAGAATATACATGTACTCTATTTCAAGGTATGATCATTTCACAATTGACATGTGCATTGGATATGTGTATTGTGTGATTAATCAGAAAATAGACAAATAAAATGAAAAACAACCAATTTACTCTGATATTTACTGTTTAACAAATTAATTTTGATGATGGGGTTTCCTTTCATGATTGTTTCATTACAAAAACAACGTGTTTTAATTAATTTAATAATTGTATAGGTATGATCCTTCTTTGATTGTATTCATTAACTATTTAATAACTCCTCTTTTGATCCCTATGAAGTATAGTCATTTCCCATTTTAATTTAACAATCTTAAATTTACATCGAAGTCAATTTAAAAAATTATATTTTAACAATTAACTTTTTGCTAACTAATTTCTATCATCATTTGATCATTAATTCCAATCTGCCTGTCTATATTTTGTGATTTTTTGAGAATTTCTTTTAAATTCTGACCCCCCCCTTCTATTCTGGTGTCATATCGATCTATGATAGATCAGACCAATCAGTCAAGGGTTTAGTCATAGATTGTGAATAACAAATAATTAATAATTAAATTAATTGAAAAAAAAAGCATATATATTATATAAGAACAAAGTCTCATCTTTCAAGCCAGTAAATTAGTGCAACTACTAGCAAGCAATTTCAGGGTGTCTGCATTTATATTTTATTATTAAATGAAATATTAATATTGTAAATGATGACTCCCCTTACCTATAGATTAATTGCTTATTGAATGGATTGAGTCTCTGTTTCAAAAGAAAGAAATCAATTTAACAAACAAAATACAAAGAAATTATAAAATATAACATGAAATATTAATCCAATGTAGTCTGGCCAGTTCAAAATATTATAGTTCATGTTGGAGAATGTCCAAATATCTTTTCCTTTAGGCAAGTTCCTTTGCATTAGCTGGATGGTAGTTCATCTGATGGTATCCAGTCACCATTTGGATCTTCATGGTGGTGACACTTTTTATAAACTATCTTTCCTGTGCTGAGATAATTTCTTTACTTGGCTGTAGTGCATTGTAGATCTTTTTGTTAGCATGGTAATCTTGGATGTTAATTTTGAATGATAATCATATCAGAAATTCATGGTTGTATGAAGAGCAGCTCCATCCCCACACTGTTTTCTCACTTCCTAGCCACACATGATTTGTTCTTTTCTAGCTTATAATTTGGCTAAAAATATAAAATTTATGGAATTAAGGTGGGTTCTTTAATCGACTTTCTCAGGTTGCAATTATAGTGACTTAAGAACTTTAATATTGAGGATAGTTAAGATGACAAATAATTTTATAAATTTAAAAAAGTAAATTTTATTGATGGCATAATTTATTTGCCTTCTTTTTTTCTTAAAAAGAACCAAATTGTTCTATATTGTCTTATGTTTGATTTATTGATGCATGAGTTTCAAGTTTATGCTTTTTTTCTTTGATGATGCCATCTTGATTTTTATAGAATTTTATGCTGGATTAATAGACAAAAAAAAAGTTTAACATTAATGATTTTTTCTTTTCTTTTTCAGGATTTTTGCTTGCTTGCATTTAAGGGTTTGGTATACATATATGTTGGTATTGTCAATGACATAATTTTAACTGGCAATTTTACACAAAATTATTAACATATAATCAAGAATGTGATTTTGACGATTTTTGGTGGTAATGGTCTTTAAGATGTGTGTAACGAGTGATAATTTTTGTGTGGTCAGTTTGATATAACCTCACAGTATATTGACAAATAAATCAGACACAAATAAATAAATAGGAAGAAAAATGTTAGATGAATAGATATCTAAATATATAACCCTGAAAGATATAGATGGATTGGTCCATAGGTAGATATAAAGATAAATTGATAGCTTATTAACTAGTTGTTAACATTTATAAATAGATTTAAAAAGGGATACATAAGTGAAAGGATGAATATATAGTTAGATAAATGGTTAGAAAGATAATAGCTGGTTAGATAGATAAATAGGTGATAGATGGATAGTTGATAGATAAAAAGTAAAAGAGTGATATATATAAATAAATAAAACATTTGATAAATAGATGGAAAGCAATGATAAATAGACAGATTACCAAGGGCAGTTTTTTTTTCAGAATTTTTCCGATGTAACTTAAAAAAAAAAAGCATGTTCCTCTTAGGACAATAATTATTAGTTTGTAAAGATTTTGTTTGTTTGTTTTAGTTTTGTCTAAGACAATTTGGATAAATAACGACTGATTAATAACAAGTTAATTTCAATATTATTTTTGGGAATGCTGTTTGAAAAAAAAAATTACAAGTTTCCAAATTTCATCTGGATTAGAACGTAGTTTTTGAGCCTAGTAAATAAAAGGATTAACGACTATTAAAATATAGAATGATAAATCTTTTTTATCTACACATTAAAATAATATGTGAATAAATATTTTCCAATAAAGAAGTTACGAAATAAAATGTCTAATAGAGAAGTAAAACAAGTCATTATTTTTATATACCATTATTAATCACTTTGTTGACGATATGCAATTAATTGCTAATTCAGATTATTATATATTAAAAAAAGTTTAATATTTATATAAAGCACAAATAATCATAACTTAATTCAAACAATTTTTAGGTGCTAAATGTTGAAACTAAGAAGTTGGTTATTATAATAAATATGCAGATAATGGATGCTGCCAACTTAGATTTTGGTTGCCATAGCAATATTATTTCCCTTACGGGCAACAATAATAATAATATAAAAATCTTCAATGGAACTGAACATGATCCAAAATCCTGATTTGTAGAGAAGCTGTAAAATTTTGGAAAAAGTATATTCAAAGCTTAGCTGTTTAAACACTATATATATTTGTATGTACCGATTGTGACATTCTTATAAATTACTCGTAAAAGCGATTCTCTTGAAAACTTCCAGTAATTAAATGATTTATTAATTCATTTTAAAATTTTATTGAAGTTCATTTTTTAAAATAAAATTTTAATAAACGACTGCAATAGTCGTGTGGTAGAAATCAATTACAAGGATAATTTTATAATGTGCCTTTAAATTTAATTATTAAAAGTGATTAGATTATTTAAATGATTCTAAAATTAGTCTTTATATTGAATGAATTAATAAACGGTAGTGGAAATATTTGAACACATCTAATTGAATAAACAAATATTAATGTTTAATATAAAATTAATTAAACATTTGAAATCTTAAAGTACAGTTTTTTTATGAAAAGAAAATCCCCTTTGCTAAATTTATACATAATTCAATTGTGTTCATAAATTTACTAATATCCGCATACCCACGTTGTGTTAAACCATTTATCCATTTATCTATGTGAATAAATGAATGATTTATTGTTTGGAATATCCAAAAACATATTTAGCATCAAAAATTACTGTTTGAACTTTAATACATTTTCGGTTGATGAATTTATTGGTGTATTATTACAGTAAGCTATAACAGGCATCTGGTTAAATCATACGATTATGTATGTTTTATGCATAAATATACAAATTAGTCAAAATGGTAAAAAAAAAAAGGGTCATATCTTTATAGGCACCATGACTTCTTGGTTCACCTTTGAGAACTTGGAATTACAAATATAGCTATAAGTATGATTACTAGTTAGTCGAAAGCGTGTTTATCACACTATATTGTTGTATTTAACATTTTTATTTTAAAGTATTAAACAAATTTCTTTTAGTATATATGTATATATTATTTATATCGAATTACATTTTTTTGAGAAAAGTTTAAAACTATTGGATTTACATAATAATATTTACATATACTTAGGTTGTATACTAGACACATCTTTAAATGAAGCTTTCTATTATAACTATTATTATTATTTCATAATATTCTTTGATAATCCCACTATATATATATATATAAAAGCTAAATGTAATGAAATAGGATTTGAATCTAGATTTTCAACTTTACTATGATCATGCACACTATCCACTATAACCAAATATGCATGACCACATACATGTGAAATAGATAAATGATCTCCAATATACATATTTCATGCTGAACCAGCACTCAACAGTTGGTCCATATCATCATCTCTTACACACATGTGTAATCAGTGCTCAATTTATGTTAAGGTAGCAAATCTTCAAATTTTAATGGATAAGCTTTAAACTTTCTCCACTCTCCAACACTTCATCCATCCATATCATTGAAAATCTGAGGGTGAAATGCTCAAAGCTCATGTTGATGTCAATATTACTGTCACACCCATGTTGACCTTAAATCAATCTGACTCCTCATATGTAGGATCTTAATATGTTCGTTTAAATACACAGTGAATGATAATAAGAAAGATAAAAATCTGGATTCAAATACCATTTAATTACATTTGAGGTTAAGAATATGTACTATACTTGTATATTTCAATATTACATAGATTGTATTCTGCTCATCCTCTTCTGTGTATTTAAATGGACTTATTAAGATCCTATATATGAGGGATCAGATTGAATTTGTGTCAACATGGGTATGACTAATATTGACATCATCAAGGATTTGAGTTCTCCATCATTAGATTTTCAATGATATGGATAGCTAAATAGTTGAAGAGTGGAGAGTATTGAAGCATGTCCTAAAGTGTATATATTTGTTATTTTAGTATAAACCAATCCCTAATTATATACATGTGTGGGAGATCTGCATCAACTGATAAGTGCTGGTTAAGCATGAAATACATATATTGAAGATTATTTATCTTTTTCACATTTATGTAGTCATGGTATCAGTTATAATGAATAGAGTGAATGACTGTAGGGAGCTTGAAAATCTGGATTGAAATCCCTTTAATTACATCCTTATATAAGTAAAAATTAAGTACTATATAAAAGCGAATATGTAGACAATCAAATCATTTTACATTTGTTCTAAATCACAATCCATAATCTCATAAAAAGCTGTTCAATTTAATTGATAACATTTTCTTTCAATAAGTTGCTTAATCTTTACATTTATATATTCTATAAGTGTAATAGTAAAAATCTTATAATATTTAGAATACTAAATTAAAAGTGGTTTTATTTTTACTTTAAAGATAAATCAGGAAAACATATTATTACATATCCTGATTTCAATTTGCAATTTCCAGCTTAAGAATTACATCATAAATGAAGTTTATCTCAATGAATTTATGAAAATTCTCACCATAATTTTAATGCTTACATTTATAAAGCTTGTGAACATTTTTGAATTTATTTTAAAATCTTTTAGGAGAGATTTATTTACTTGTGAAAGATATTTAGAAAGTTGTGATCTTTCAGTTTTCAACATATCTGACTGACTCTAACTAAATTCTTATAACATTTAGAGTATTACAACAGGTATAACTCTCTACATGTATTGCCACTCAGTGCAAGCCAGAGTAAACAATGCATGCCAGAAATCTTGTGCATAAAATCCCCATCTAGTGTCTACTTATCCTATATCCCCAGAAACAATGCATGCCAGAAGGCTTGTGCATAAAATCCCCATCTAGTGCCTACTTATCTTATATCCCCAGACTAGTTTCTGGCTTGGATCTGAGAGCACTGCACCTAAATATTAGAATGCAATGCAACCCTCCAGCAGCCACCTTTTATCTCTACTTAACTACAAAACCATAAGTCTTAAACTGAATCCAAACTCATTAGCTTATGTAGTCATATAGGTCTGATCTCAGTTCAGTACCTAAACATTTTATGACCTTGGTTCTTTAATAACCATAGTCACCACTGTCATATTAGGCATGATTGGTTTTAAGCCATTAAACATCACATGATCACCATTTCTTATGCTTGCTTATAACTGTTATTAAAACATGCAAACTCTGGTTTGAACTGAGTGGCAATATGTATAGATTGTTTTGCCTGTTTTAATAATAGTTATAAGCAAGCATAAAAATGATGATTATGTGATGTTTATTGGCTTAAAACCAATCCTGCATAAAAGGATAGTGGTGGCTATGGTTATTAAAAAACCAAAGTCACCAAAATGTATAGGTACTGAACTGAATTGAGACTTATATGACTATATAAGCTAATGATTTTGTATTGAAAATGTTATGGTGTTTTTAATTTGAGACTCATTGTTTTGTAGTTAAGTAGAAATAAAAGGTGGCTGCTGGATGGTTGCATTGGATTCTAAGATATAGGTGTAGTGCTCTCAGATCCAAGGCTCCTCACTGATGAAGGCCACAAGCCAGAAACTAGTCTGGGGATATTGGATGAGTAGGCACTAGATGAGGATTTTATGCACAAGCCCCCTGGCATTTCATTGATTACTCTGGCTTGCACTGAGTGGCAATACATATAGAGAGTTGTACCTGTTTTAATAAGTTATAAGCAAGTATAAAAAATGGTGATCATGTGATGTTTATTGGCTTAAAACATTTAGAGTATTAAGCTAAAAACAGTTCCAGTTTTAGTTTAAACATAATTCAGATAAAAAATACTATTATTAGATGTTATAAAGAATAGTTTCAATGCTTATTATATGTAATACTATATTATATATTTTAGTTTGCAATTGCCAGTATTATTAGATTGTTTGCTTAATCACAGTGTAACTGAAGTTTGTTTAAGAAAATACATACAAATCCCCATTATACATTCAGTTTCACCGAAATGGTCCACTAAGGAGGGGGGGGCAGTTCAATTGTTAGGTAGATAGATTTGGTACTTATCACATGTTTTTACATTTTTTTAGTATTAATGTATTATTTATCATTAAAATGTGATTATTTACCATAGGTTCTTAGAAATGAATAAACTATCTATACTTTATCAAATTAATAGGTTTTTTTCAAAATCAATTTATATTAGAACATGCAAATGATTTATGATTACTTTTTTGTTTCTCATAACTCTATATACAAAAATCTAAAATACAATAAGGAGTAATCCAATATTTTACTATAAAATGTTATTGCAAATGACAGACAGAGGGCAGTTCAACAATAATGAAATAGAGTGGACAAAGATTATGTTGTGGAAATGGGATGGAGCAGAATATGGTGAAACTTAGACAGGGGAATATAAAAATAAAATAAAAAATAAAGTGGTTAACAGGTTTCTCTGGGCATAATTGTTGAGAGATTCTTGACTCCGTTTAAGGAGAAGCTACAGTACATCACATCACTTCATATCGACAAGCAATATGTATATGATTACTTTTATTCAATATATATATATATTGTGATTAGATCAAACGGTTGAATTGTTGTTAATGTAAAAGCACTTCCACTTTTAGTTGAAAAAGAAATCAGATAAAAATATTGTTATTAGATTATCTATTTCCGTTTGCAACCCTCAGTTTTAATTGATTGTCTATCTAATTACAGTGTATGTAATATTCATTTAAGCAAATATAAATCCCCATTACACAGTCAGTATTACATATTATCTTATATATATATAATACATTTTCTGATTAGATCAAATTTTTAAATAATTAAATAAAGTAAAAATTCAATCACACAATCCACAGATTTCATGTTGCAAAGCAGATACGTAATTCTTCAGCTGCCTATAATAAACGGTCAATTTCACATATTGTTACAGTCACTTTATTAAGATGTAAATATCAAAACAAAGAGTACTTAATTAGCTGATGTTTTACATTATTCAGTAATTTAAAATTTAGAATCAAAATTTTAAATTGATTAGCTGGATTGTTTAAAGTTATCAAAAGAGCAATTTGTTTTGATTATTTCTAGTTAACATTGTGTTCAATATATATATATGATATACATTCATATTTTAAATTCTAGTGATTGGGCATTCTCGTGTCATGATATATATCTTAACTTTAAACCGAATCCATTGTATTTTTTCTTCAAGTAGAACTATGGCCATTTCAGATACTTATTATTTAATAATAATAATAATAATAATAATAATAATAATAATAATAATAATAATAATAATAATAATAATAATAATAATAATAATAATAATAATAATAATAATAATAATAATAATAATAATAATAATAATAATAATAATAATAATAATAATAAATAATAATAATAATAATAATAATAATAATAATAATAATAATAATAATAATAATAATAATAATAATAATTCAATGATAGTCTTCCCTTGAGTGTTTTGGCTGTTGGAAATGCCAACATTGAAATGAATAGAAAACTTCACTCTATAGATTTTGACACTCTACTATTGCGCTCGCCAGGGATGTCCAACAAGTCGATCATGATCCACCTGTCGATTGCAAAGCCAAATTTGGTCGATCGCGAGGCCAATCTGGCAATTGCTATCGAATAACGAGTGAAACAATATAGGTCAAGATCTTTAAGTTTTTTTGTAGATAGGTGGAGTCCACTAAGGTGTATCATTACTGAAAATAATATTTTTAATCTTGACTTAATGTAGCTAATTTGAATTAATAAATATTGTTAATAATTACTCATGTTGCTTTAATTCCCCTGGACATGAGTTTTTTGACCCGTTAAATAATTATTTTTTTACTAGGTAGATATATAAAAATAGTATGTATTTCACACCTCCCTGCACTTAGATTATGCCTATGACAAGTCGATCGCCTATGGCAACAAGTCGATCGCAAGACTTTTTTAAAATAGAAAGTAGATCTTATGAACACAAAAGTTGGCCATCCCTGTGCTAGACTACAAACCACACAAGACATAGCCATTCTTTTAAAACTGGTGAAAAGAATTCACCATTGGTATTGACAGAGACGCATTATGATTCAAAAAATATGAGTTCTCAATCTCTCCAAGCTACTCGTTTTTTTTACTAACCGCAGTTAATTAACTAATCTGGTGAGTAATATTTTTTTGTTCACTATTATTTTAGGGTGAAATACTAGATCAGGCCATAGTTATATTTATTCACACACATATTCGACGTAGTATAAAATTAAAACTGGTATACAGTTGCAAATTTCTACTAATCAAATATTTTGTTCTTGCTTATCACATTACTCATTGATAACTTTCAATCTTTTTTTTCAAATAAGACATTTGTTGAATACTAACATTAGCTTTTCAAGTAAGCATTCAATCTCACCGAGCCTGGTAAATTAATTTATTTATATTTACAAAAATAAAAAAAAATCTAAAATAAACTTTACTAATGTGATGTTTTATTTTCTCAATATAGATAATGAAAAAAAAAGCGGTGTAGATTACACAAGAAAAAAAATGTGCGTGTGAGGGTTTTTAAATTTAGTAATTTTTTTTTCTACATTCTCAATCACTTGGTTTGGTGAAAAATCGTTTTTTCATTCAGTAATGTGATTTTTATTCACTAACTAAAGCAAGTGAATGAAAGCTTTTTAACACAGAGGAAGAATCAATAGTTTTTTTTCAACCAATAGAGGGGTCTATTGTAAAATTAATAATAATAAATAGCAGGGTTTTTTTTTATATTCATAAGTTCGTTTTTTTTAAATATTTAAAATTCGCATAAAGTTCTTTTTATATAAAATTTAGGTGCTTTTACTAAAGATTTAGACTTAAATCAATAGTTTGAGGAACAATAAAATTGAGTTATTTTAATATTTTAAATCTAAAAATCTGCTTATTTTCAATGGCAAAACGAAGAATCATATATTGGTGCTTAAGAAAATATATTGATTATTTTATTTCAAAACTTTTTATATATAATAATAATTCATTATTTATAAATGCTATATAACTTTTAATTTATGATAAAAAATACATATTTAGTCTTGCATTGGTGGTCGAGAGATCAGCGCGACTGCCTTGCACTTGCAGGCAGTTGCCCGGGTTGCGGGTTCGCGTACCGGCCGATGCTATGACACTTAAAAAAAATACATATTTAAATATCTATATTATTTTTTGCATTATACTGTTATGACCAATGGAGAACAAAATGCAAGATATTATTGATAACAGTAGGTAGAATGGTCAAATGATTCATCACTCGGAAAATAAAGCGACTTATGAGTACTGGAAGTGATTAATAGGCTGTGATCCAAGAATCCTTTAATTTTTGAAATGACTATTTGATCATTGCATTAAACCAAACAAGCAAGGTACTAAAATAATGTTTTTTGGTAATACTCTAAAAATAATTAATTATTTTTATGCGACTTTATTTAATTAAGGTGATAATTAGAATTTAGAATATTTCGTTACACGTTGACATGCTCAAGGTAAAAAAATGAGTAAATCTTTTTGGTATGATTTGAGGAGGAAAAAGTATGAATAAGATGGTCAAATATCTTACAACCTTGTTCAACATTATCTCATTGTTGTATTTATTGTTTGGATTATTTCTATCAACTAATATGAGTATTGAATGTCTTTAGAAAAAATAATTTTGTTTAAATATTTCACATACATTCAACTGTCAAACAAATTAGTATATGGACAACGTTTCGAGAGATATTCTTCTCTCTTCTTCAGGTGTTGTTGGCCTGACCAGTGATAGTACTAGCATGGAAATTTGGGCCCTTACATTCTTGAGTATTGAATTTTCAGATAACAAAACATTCTAACCAACTAGCATGGGAATTGAACCTGGACCTTTAGATTCTTGAATATTGAATTTTAAGATAACATTCTAACCACTAACGGGTCAGAGTGTTATCTTAAAATTCAATACTCAAGAATATAAGGGTGCAGGTTCAATCCCCATGCTAGTACTCTCAGTTGTCAAGCCAGCAACACCTGAAGAAAAGGAGAGAATAATCCCTTTTGAAACATTGTGCACATGCTAACCTGTTTGGTGTGCTATTACTAATAGTTGAATGCATTTGGAATATTTAAATAACGTTATTTTTTTAAAGACATTCAGTACTCATATTAGATTATGGAAATAGTCCAAACAATAAATACAATTAAAACATCATACTCATAAAACTTCAGGAAAACAATCTTGTTGTGTCTTAGAAGGAAAACATATACAGAAAATATTTACTTGATTCTATTCAATTAATATCATAATTCAGATTTTGCTAATAAAGTATATATAAACCATCAAACATCATGTGATCACCATCTCTATACTAGCACATAATTTGTTGTAAACAAAGGCAAAACTCCCCATACAGTAGTGCCACTCTGTGCCAAACAGAGTAATCATATGAATTCAGACCCATATGACTATATAAGCTATTGAGCTTAGATTGAAGATATTAACAAAGTTTTCAATTTCTTTCTCATAGTTTTGTAGTAAAGTAGAGTTAAAAGGTGGCTGCTGGAGGGTTGCATTAGATCCTAAGATCTAGGTGCAGTGCTCTCAGATCCAAGGCTCCTCACTGATGATGGCCACAAGCCAGAAACTAGTCTGGGGATATTGGATGAGTAGGCACTAGATAGGGATTTTATGCACAAGCCTTCTGGCATCCATTGATTACTCTGTTTGGCACAGGGTGGCACTACTGTATGGGGAGTTTTGCCTTTGTTTAAAGTATATATAGATTGACATGCAATTTTATATGTAATTAATCATATATGAGAGAAATCTCTGTGCTGTAGTGCAGTGAAAGTGGGATTCTAAAGTTCAAAATCCATGGGCAATACATCATTTTATTATTTTTTTTAATCTTTAGAAACCAAATACACTTCAATAATAAATTTTCATTCTATTGAGAATGAAATTCAACAGTAAATATTATTATAATGACTACTACTAAGCTATTTTGGATGAATGAAGTTAATATAAAAAATATATAAAATATTGTGATGTAACTCTAAATATTAAAATGGTTAAATTCAAATATATGCATTTAATTTAACCAATAGTTTAATGATGATGACCCAATAATCTAACATTGGAAGTTAATTATTTCAAAAATATCTTTGATTTCATACTATAGGTTCAATTTTAAATGAATATTCAAGTGTCAAACGTTGTGAATAGAAAGTTTACTTGTAGATATCTTAATACCACTTATCATCATCATTTTAAATTTTTATTATATTTTCATATCCTCCAGTAATTTGTATATTTTCTCAGAATTAGTGGATGATAATGGCGTATGTTTGGAATGAGTGCAAAAAGCAAAAACAAACTAATTTCACTGATAAATAATGGATTGACAATTTATTTAAAATAAATAAATAAAATGGAAAATTGTGGCTTATAATTTTGCAACTGCTATGATATACATACCATAAATATAATACAAAATCAATAAATGTAAAGATAAGATTTTAACATAATAAAATTGTCTTAATGTTTTCAAGTTTTAAAGTTTTCAACCATGGTTGTCTGCAGATATAATGTATTTGAATAGTCTTTAGCAGTCTAGTCAAAATTGTGATTATCATCTTTGATATAGATGATGGATAGCATATGCTACATGTCTTATCATAGATCTCATTTCTTTCTTTATGTCATGATTTTCTTCTTTAAATCATGCAACACTATATTCTATGTAACTTCAGTGTTCATCTCTGGATGTGGCTGCATACTCCAGGTCTTTTAATGAGCATTCAGTCATTTGTATTAGCCATACATAGTAAATAGTCTTTGACAAGCTAATATATCATCATAGTTGCTGAGTAAAATAGAGTATTGAAAATATTTTAAAACAATTAGCAAGACATAGATCTCTGCAACTATTCTGATGGAATCTTTTAACAGAATATCTTCAAAGAATCATTCACACTGCTTTCTTTTTGAGCCAAGACTTAAACTAGACTATCATCACTTTTATTTTTAGACTTATTTATAATTCATATTCTGACAATAGATTTTTTTTTAGCACTTAACATATAATCAAGTCTGCATTGATTTATAATAGAGTTTATAAAAATAAAATCTAAATTTTCACAACATATTTCCTCATAATACTTTCTTTATTCATCAAATTATTTTATAAATGATTATATATAATAAAGCAGTTCTTTATTAAATGTCAGTAAGATTAGAAAGAAAGTAAACATGACTCTCTATTAATGTAAAATCTGAGAAGCCATTGTAATACTAAAAAGACTAAATTGTATCATTAATGTATGAGCATTCAAGCTTTTTCCTATTTAGAAGAATTTTTTAGAAAAACATATTACTTTAAAAAAAGAATTCCAATTTGTATTTTTGCAATTTATTATAGCTGTTTTTTTCTATTTGTTGAAGGTTAACATTGTTATAAACCAATATTTACAGTGTTTCTACAAACCAACTTCAAAATATTCTATTTATTATAGAGTTGATAGCTTGTATAACAAACCAAAACATCAGTATATTAATTATAAAAAGCATACACATATGAATCCACAAAGTATATCATATATATATATGCTCACTAGATGGAGCTTACCAATAGCCCTAATCAAGCTTTTATTTTATAAGTGTGAAAAAGAAAAAAATTCAAAATCTCTATCGGGTCCCTATCTCCAGACCAATTGGTTTCAAGCTTGTGGCTTGATTAGAGCTATTGGCCAACTCCATCTAGTAATCATAAAATGCAAGCTTAAAAGCAAGTTACAAAATTTATGACTTTATATATATATATATGTGTGTGTGTGTGTGTGCGCGTACATATACACCATTAGAAGCCAACAATACTTAGATCTTAGACAATCCCAATATAGATAACAATCAACAATTTCAAACCATTGTCAAGGCAACCTCCTTTTAGACCCTAGAGATTGCAACTTAACCACAGAGATTGAAATTATTAATACAAAGAAGTTTTAATAAGCGTCCTTAAACAGGTAAATAGAACCTGTTCTGAATGCAGACTAATAAATAGTCAATTATAACATGACAAATTGCACTCAATGTATTACTTAAATTATATATCTATATATGAAATTTAGATTACTGAATAATAAAATCATGGTATAGGAGGCCACTCTAATATAAATTTCAATGCTACTTAAAAGAATATGACTTTCAGTATGATATAATATAACAATTGGCATTTAAAAATAAATGAATAATAATTACTAATGTTAGTTTTTATTGTTAATAATAACTTTGTTAAATGTCTACTTACTATCATTTAATTGATTCTTAATTATTAATAAATTAAAAAGATATTCAGAGTTTAGGATATACATCAGTTTTGAGAAAGCACATGTATTGGAAAAAGATTGAATAGCCTTTAAATAACTCATTGAGAGTAAAGCTTTTTTTGCATCAGCACTATAAAAAGAAACAATAAAAGAAATGACATTACATATCTAGTTAAATTCTAATTTACCATATCTTTTTTATAGTGCAATATAAAATCACATACAAATTCACGGCCACACTGATTCAGTAACTCTGCTATGTAATTTCAATGCTATAAGATAATGAATCTTATGATAATAGTCTTATGAAACATTTGAAAAGATAGAAATTTACTATTCATCACTTATGATTGTTTGTCATAGGTTTACATATTCATAATATAATTTCTTCTAACATATTAGCATTTATAACTACTTCAAAAAGTTTAGAAGTCTTATATTCAAAGTTTTTATACAAAAATAAGTCAAATAAAGTTACATTAGAAACATAAATCTATTTTATTTCTGTATTGTAAATATATCTATTATTAAATGGAATAATCAATAAACACAAGAGGATAAGAACCAACCTTATCATCATAATAACTCTTGGCTATTGACTCGCATTCTGAGAAAATTAATTAAAAACAAATAAGAAAGGTTTTAAGCGATTAATTAAAAAAAGGTAAACTTTACAGTAGGCTTTTTATTAGATTTAAGCTTATAAAATTGTAAATCAAGAATCAAAATCATATCTCTTATGACAAGATAAATTGATATGGCAAAGAAACGGTGCTCTGAAAACTTTATGCTTGATAAAATTTATGATGCACTGAGTTTAGATGAAATAAGAAATGTACTATAAAACCACAACCTTGATTGAACATATATATATACATTAATAAACTAAGAACTAAATATATCGTAGATATTATTATTTTAAATTATAATAGGAATACAAGTGTAAAATAAAAATATGTAAATTATATTTTAAAAATCTACCCTTTCTATCAAGGGTTTTGAAAAGATAGCTTTCCATATTAATAAATGTTTTAAAAGAATGGACAGTCACGTTTTCTTAAAGTTTACTTTTAAATACATAGCAAAGTTGATTGACAGTGCTAGAAATAGAACTCGATCTTATTTAATATAGATTTTAAGGTCAGTTTAATAATTGTAAAGGATTGAATTATATATCCAGTGCAGAAAGCATCTCATTTTCAACGACCGACGGCGAAGGAGTGGAAAGTTAAAACTCTATTGTATTTAATAGTTAAATTTATACAAAAATACATCTGATTACTTAGTTGCAATTATTATCCACTGAAACTACGTGAACAAAAAACAGATGTCGCATGAATTTTTCAGAAACTGTGTATTTTATAATTGACACATTGTTTATCTATTCCATAGTCTTTAAAGTGACTTATATGCTCATTATTACAAATTAAAAATCATTCAGCATCAATTTCCATTATCAATTAAAAATGTATAATAAGACACGAATAAACAAAACTATCATTTTATAAGTTACTATCTTCAAAGCAGCTATATTCTATTAAGATTATAATATGTAGCAAATAGATGTGTAATCTACTGCGTCAGGATATGCACACACAACTCAGATTAAACAGCCTCATTTTATGTAAATTCATGGTCAAACACTGCCACAAGAGTCATCATAGAAGTACCTACACAAACATGTAAATGAGAAGAACATATGTCAGTCATTTTAGATCATGAATAAGAATATGGACACAAGTTTGATCTTCAAAATGTCAAACTAATGTGATTAGAACACAATGACAAAAAAGCCCCAAAAATGAAGGCTTGGTACATAGCAAGTAACAACAATATTACAACAGAAGAGCTAATAGCATTCAAATATAAAATTGTGGAATATGTATATTTATTCATTTCTATTTTAAAAATGGAAAATATATACTATTACATCATAAAACTGATTGAAATAATATGGGTGCCAAAAGTGCACTAAAGCAAACAGAAAACTGATAGTAGAAAAATAACATGCTTCATCAGGTAGGCTAACTGATGAAAGCAAAAATATTACAAATTAATAACAAAAATCAGAAACAAAACTATTTATACATATACATTATGTAAATAATAAATATCTCAGATTATATGTAACTGAACAGGAAGTGAAACATCTGAAAACTTTGATTGTTATATGTCCAGTTATATATAATATTTAAATATATGTAAATTATTTATACTAAAATTAATCTAAATAGAAGGACTTGAACTCATACATCAAGCTCCCATCATGTATACACTCCATCTTATACAAATGAAACACAAGATCACATACACGTGAAAAAGATAAATAATCTCCAATATATGTATTTTAAGCTGAATCAGCACTCATCATTTGGTTCAGATCACCATCTCCCACATTTATATACAATGAGTGTTCAGTTAATATTAAGATAGCAAATCTTCAAACTTTAATGGCCAAGCTTTAATATTTTCCATCCTCCAACTCTTGAGCCATTCATATTATTGAAAATCTGATGCTGGAATACTCAAAGCTCTTGTTGAAGCCAATATTATGGGCAGACCCATGTTGAACTTAGACACTCTGACCCCTTACATAAAGAACCTTAATATATCCATTTAAATATACAAAAGAGGGATGGTCAGAATACAGGCTGAATATGTAATATTTAAATGCATGTACATTATCTACACTAAACATAATGTAAATATAACTTGAACTCAGACATTTAAACTCCCTACAGCTATCCACTCCATCTTATATAACTGATACACATGATCACATACATGTGAGAAAGATAAATGATTGGTCCAGATCACTATCTGCCACACACCACACTTATAACAGTGCTCAATTTATATTAAGATAGCAAATCTTCAAACTTTAATGGACATGATAGTATATATATATATATGGATTTGGATTTTAGATCATTATTTTATGGAATTATTATTTATTGCAATTGACATTTTCCCAATCTCACTTCAGGTATACATTATCTTTGACAAGATTCCATAAATGATGTTTCTTTACTTTTCTAAAAGACTCATGATCAACATTATAGAATATAAAGCAATTTGCAATTTTTTTATCTTTTGAAAATAATTTAATATTAATTTCCTTGAAAGGAAAAACTAATTAGAATTTCAAAAGAAAGGTGAATACACGTGTTTCTTTTAACAAACAGTGATATATAGGTATTATTCCGATCTTCATTTCCAAGTATATCTTTCCATCTCCTGTATCAATCAGTAACATTAATATTTTTCATCATTATTTGTTTTCATTCACCATTTTCATTAAAAAATTCTTCATTAAACTATATTTTCATGTTAGTGTATGTCTAGTACTGTTTTTCTTTCTATCTTTATTTTCTCCAATCTTTCATGTTTTCATTCAACTTTTCCAAAACTTCCTTATTTGTCATTTTGTGAATCTGACTAATATTCTCCATCCACATATCAAAATCCTCCAACTTGTTTTTAATTGTTTTAGTCATTGTCCACATTTCACAACCATACAATAATGCATGTTACACATACCACTTAATTAATCTGTCCTTTAATTCTTTCTTCAAGATCCAGAAAATATTTTTTTTCTTTTAATAAATGCCTTCTTTGCCAATGTGGTCCTGTTAACTTTATTCTCATTTTTTCCATCTTTGCACAACCATCTACCTAATTATCTAAATCCTGTCACTTGTTGATCTATCTTACCATTGATATTAACTTGTATTATTTTTGTATTCCTGCTTATCCACAAACATTTCCCTTTCTTAACATTATGTTCATTCCATATTCATTACATCCTTCCTACAATTTATTCAACCTATTCTGGAAATGTTTTCTTACTTTACTTCTAAAAACCGTACCATCTGCATATATTATATATTTTAATCTCTTCCTATATCTTTAACTCTCTCTATATAAATATCTGTCCATTTATTTAGTAATCCAACTGTCCATCCATCGTTCAGCTAACTATATATTTATGTATAGAGGGTAAATCATTACAAGGACGTCCCTAACCATATATTTATTTATATGTTTGTGGGAATACTTATACATTCAAAAGAAAATAATATTTTAAATGTATTAAAACCAACAAATTAATTTTCAAACGCCTTACAACATAATATATTTTTTTAAAAGCAAAAAAAAAAAACTGGTAAAAAAACATTTTATTTTTACATGTTTGTAATTCTTTCTGATTTGCTAATGCTAACAATCTAAAAGAGTGTGTGCTATTTACCCATGTGAACTATTTGAAATAAAGTTCTATCAATCATTTCTAAAAACACTTGAAAATTTTTCAACATTTTTTCTTCTTTGGCACTTATCAGTTTGAAGTATTAAACCCTGACGTCGTTAGTGTCAATTCCTTTATATCTGTCTTCGACGCCATTGACACGTTTAGTCCGGAGATGACAAGTTTGTCCTGGAGATGACACAGCCGAGAATTGAAATCAGTTGGCTCCGCTGTATTTGTAATCCTTGGCTTTTAATAATGCTAACACAGTTAGATTTTTTTCTTTACGCTCATTTCAAGAAACTTGTAATTTAAGAATACTCGAGAATTTTATTTATAAGCAATTGCTTTATCATTTATCGTTTCATAAGCTTACGTATGCATATATACTTAATGATAACAAAATTTTGCTAATAAAGAAATATGTTAACTTGATTAAATATAAGTGGTCCAAATGTCAAATTTACTTAAATATATACAGTAATTATAATTATTCGATCAGAGGCTCTATCAATAAATATCTAAATTACCAATGAAAGAATTTGGTACATTTTAACTCTCATTGATAAGAGTACAAGTTAGGACATATAATATATTTTACATGATTTTCGTTATCGCAATTTTAATAAAACAAAATGACAACTGTAGCTAGATTCATGTGAATAATTTTTAGCAAAATTGGCAATCGATTTACATTTATTCCAAATCTAAGATAATATATTTATTATCGGCTTGCCGCTTGCAAAGAATCAAAACACTAGAAATTCCCAACTAGAATCATGGAAATGATGGCAGATATTATTATAAGCTACTTAATATGGATTTTAAATCCTTGACGGTTTGAAACTATAGGCTATAATCTTAGAATTCTAGAATAAGAATAAAAATTGTGGCTCCTAGTATAGTATATAAAAACAAGCGTAAGTGTAATGTCTTCAACCAGAAAAATTAACATATAGATGGTTGCAAGCTTATTTTGTGCCTATTTCACTTACTTCATGCTTATTATTTTGTTTTAAAAATTATGTTACTAGTAGACTCAAGCTTAGATAGTGCGTAATGCTTTTTTCTCACTGAACATTTATTGTTCTATTGAATTAAGGTAGTTTGGAATGAGTTAATAAAAGCCTGTTTATTGATTAGATCCTTCATACACATGCACATATATATATATGATTACCATGTTTATGCCTTCTAGAAATTTAAATTGTAAAACACTAGATAGCACTATTGATTAATCGAATTGAATATACCTGGATTATTGTAATATTTGTTGATATATATATAATTGAGCCTTTAGCTTTTGCTAGACGCTAAATGTCGAGTTATATTTCAGCCTAATGTCTAAAAAAATATTTTTTTTACTAATTTAAGTTTTGAGAATGAATAACTTTTGTTGTTTAATATTGCTATGCTTATTTACATGATAAATCAGTGAATAAATATTTTTACAATTTTTATGGCTATAAAGTGATTTTGGAAGTCTAATTATGCTATTTTAGTCTTATAAATAGTTCTTTGTATAATTAAAGTACTTAAAGTTTAAGCATTTGTTAACTTCTAGTATTAAATAATGTAGTTTGTTAGCCAATAAGGTTAAAATAATCATAATTTAACTATTAAAGTAATTTGAAGTTTGATATTGGTATTAAACTTCAAAACCAAGTTCACGCTCTTATATATAGGTTTGTTAATATTTAAATTAAATATTAAAATGCTTTAATTCACTTTCAATTAAAATATAAATTATAATTCAATATTGTAGATTTAGTCAGGTAAAATAAGTCATAATAAACCTGATAATTTTAAAACTAGGAATTAACAGAGTGGATACATGAATATCTTGATGAATGAATGTAAAGTAATTAATTTCTTTAACACTTCTTTGTTTAAAATGTTTCTTAAATTATTTTTTTTTTAAAAATGAAATTTTAAATGTTCTGAGTGCTTAAATAATCTTCTACTGATTTTACCAGTAATCCCTTTAATATAAGATAAAATTACTCAATTAAAAGAGGAATTGTCAATTCTATCCTCTTTTTAGTATTAATGTTATATAAAGCCTTACAAATGATGTTTTTATTATAATTATTAAGAAACAGAATATTTTTTGTAAGTTTTATTTCTTGAGAAAGATCTTCTATATCAGATAAATTATAAGCTCTAGTGAAAATATTTTTAGCTACAGAAAAAAATTGTGCAGGATGATGATGGGAATTAAAATTAACATATCTGTTTGTATGGGGGGGGGGTTCTGTAAACTGATATTGATAATGTTTCATCACATTTTCTTGCAATTAAAACATCTGGCGTATTTAGAAAAAAAGACAAAATATCTTATCAAACGTTCTAGTAGAGATGAAGATATGAAAATTAAAATTTCTCCAAGAGAAGGTTCTTCATTATATCCTAAATTTTATGCTTTACCTAAAATTCATAAACCTGAGATACCATTGTGACCTATTGTGTGTGCTATAGGCTCTCCCACACATGCTTTGGCTCAATAATTAGCCCAATGCTTACAGTCATTGACAGACAAGATTTCATCAAGAATTAAAAATTCAAGTCATTTTATTTCAATAATTAAAAGCTTAAAACTAACTGGAACTGATTTATTGGTTAGTTTTGATGTTTCTTATATGTTTACTAATATTAAACCATTAAACATCACATGATCACTTTCTCATACTAGCACATAATTGTTATTAAACAAGGCAAAACTCTCTCCATACAGTACTCTGATTGGCACAGGGTGGCACAGAGAGAGTTTTACATTGTTTACTGATATTCCTGTGCTCACTACAATGATTTACCTGATTTTATTATTCCATTAGCAAAGCATTGCTTGAAAATACATTTTTTATTTATAATTCTCAATGGGATCCCCACTGTCACCTGTCATTGCTGATCTTTTCATGGACAATTTTGAAAGTCAAGTATTATGTGCAGCTACTAAAAAACATCCTATTTGGCTTAGATATGTGGATGATACATTTGTCATATGTCCTCATGGAATTGATTCTTTAAATTCTTTTTTTGTTTTTATAAATAATTAGTATCCAAATATTAAAATTACTATGGAAGTGGAAAATAACAGATCACTTTCTTTTCTAGATGTTTTAATTACAAGAAAATGTGATGAAACATTATCAATATCAGTTTACAGAAAATCAACCCATACAAACAGATATCTTAATTTTAATTCTCATCATCATCCTGCACAAATTTTTTCTATAGCTAAAAATCTTTTTACTAGAGCTTATAATTTATCTGATAAAGATTATCTTTCTCAAGAAATAGAACTTACAAAAAATATTCTGCTTTTTAATAATTATAATAAAAACATCATTTGTAAGGCTTTATGTAACATTAATACTAAAAAGAAAAAAGAGGATAGAATTGACAATTCCTCTTTTAATCGAGTAATTTTACCTTATATTAAAGGGGTTACTGCTAAAATCAGTAGAAGATTATCTTGTTTTAATATAAATACTACTTTTTCTACTGGTAAAAAAATTGGTGATTTTTTGTATAAACCTAAAGACAGAATATTTTTGGAACACCAAGGAGTTTATGAAATTCCATGTTTTCAGTGCTCAAGAGGCTATGTGGGTCAGTCTAATAGATGAATAAATGTCAGAATTAAGGAACATAGAAATGCTTTTAATCAAAAAATTAGCACATTAGTTTTTACTTCCCATTATTTAGAAACTGGTCACAAACCTGATTTTGACAATACAAAAATACTTGCTAATTTGGAAAGATATAATTTAAGAACCATGAGAGAGTCAATTGAAATATTAAAGAGACCTACTGGTTTAAATAGGACTGCTGAAGCACAACGTATTCCAGCTATGTGGAAACATCTTATTTTATCTAATATTAACTTAAAATTAATAGGTGAAAATACTGAGGAAATAAACATTTTGATAAGCCTCATATTGTGAATTCTGAACTACTTCAAGTTGAATCTCATGTCTCATCTTGCACACAGTCACGTTATTATTTAAGATCTAACGATTTTTCTTTCAAAAATTAACCTTGATAATGGCGGATGCTAGTCTATCGAAATATCGGTGTTTAATGGAAAATAATACATGGTACAGCCCAAAAAGTTATAATTTATATATATATACACATTTAAGAGGAAAGTACTCTCCAACCATATAGACATATATTTGCAAAATCTCACAGTGTTAATGTTTAACTGACATTCAGATGAAAATAAATTGTTTTTGCCTATATCCCAAAAACTTACATAGAAAATTAATTAAGATAATGATGAAGAGTATAGCAAAATTTTATTTCGTATTAATATTAATTTTGGCAGTTCTAGTTCAAAATTATTTTTTTGTTTAATAGTTAAACTTAACATTGTGAAACTTTGAATGTTATTCAGCATTCTGAAAGTTCTTCAAAATAAATACTTAATATTTTAAATGGTAAAATTTCTATTAAATTTTTACATACATAAATTTTAAATTATAATAACCGTAAATGATAGTAAATGATAACAATAATAATATGTAGATTAAACAGAAGTCCTTTTGTAATCATTGTCAACTGAAGTCCGCTAGACCAAAAAAAACAACAACTACAGATATCACATATTTTTTCAAGAACTGTGTATATTGATATTAGTGGATTGTTCTTGGAAAATTATATGGTATCTGCTTTTTTCTTTTTGGCCTTTGTGGCTTGAGTTGATAATCATTACAATATAATTAAAAGTACTTATGCTTAATCAATATAATGTGACTTGAGTTGATAATCATTACAATGTAATTGAAAGTACTTATGATTAATCAATATATTGTTACCAGACTTCCCCCTGGCTATATTAAGGTTTTTTTTAAATTGACTGCTTTAACAAATTTTTTTTTTGATATTTAATATAAATTAGACAAAAGATTTTAATACTATATATGAAATGTGAGAATTGTAGTCAGCCAGAATGCTTACAATTTTGACTATATGTTAGCCAAAATCTTTATAATGTAAATTAAATAAAAGATTTTAATATTATGCATTAAACATGAGAAATATAGCCATCCTAAAAGGTGATTTTTAACTTTAATTATATGCTAACAAAAACTAATTGTAAATATAGTACTAAGACATTTTTTCTTACTTACTTTATATCTCACTTCAAACATGAATTTATGTACTATAATTACATTTTGTTCTGATTTAAATTCTATATCTCTGTAGTTCAAAATCCTTGAACTGATTTTTTTTCAACATTTTTTATTAATTCTTCCCATACACTTAATAATATTCTAATCAAAATTAAGTGTAAATATGTTACTTTAGTATCTATTTTTCTCCCACAATAAATATCATGTTTTGAATATAAATGTATGTACTGTAATCATATTTTCTTTATGTCCTAAATACTCTACCCCTGTAATTAAAAGCCCATTTTTTTCTGAATGTTTTTTAATGGTGGAGACAGTCATTACTACAGAATTGGTTACTTTACCAATTTTTTTTAAGATTGCATGTAAATTAAAGAAAACATTTTAATATTATATAAATAAATTTCCAAATTTTAATAAAGCTAAATTAAAATGTACATTTTTAAATAAATCTACTATATTTGCTCGCTTTACAATTTGTAATGTACTCTGAATGAAAGAATATTTTTTTTGGTAATCAATCAATTGCATATATTTTTTAGCTTTATTAATAATTATATACTGTTTATTAATATCGGAACCTGGCCTTATAAAGGCCCACTATATTTTTAATTTGTTGCTCTAGCAAAAAGTTTTAAAGATTTAATGCAATTTAAACAAAACATGTTAATATTATATAAATAAATATTTGATTTGTAATGAAGTTAAATTAAAATGCACATTTTAAAATATATCTATTATATTTGATAGCTTTACAGCTTGAAATATATAACTACTGAAATCTCATCTGAATTAATTGTTATCTTTTATTAATTGCTAAGTATGCCATTTATCTGAGCTATATTAGGGGATTGACAGATGTAAAAAAGCATAAAGCACCTTAACATCAAATAATGAATTTGCATCTTTTTTGTTTTTATAGCTGGCTTGGACGGAATATAAAAATGCCTGTTGTTTTTGTATTTTTTTAATTAAATATAATATTTGTAATAGTTCTTTTAATTGATCGCTTTAACAACTTTTTTAAGATTTAATGTAAAAAGGCTATTTTTTACTAAACATTGCTAATTTATAAAATTTCTTTACCATTGCTAAGTATATAGTTCAGATGAATTATATTAGGAAATTGGCAGATCATGAAGACATAGAATGCCTTAATGACAAATTATGAATCAGTGTTTGTGGTTATTTCTACAACACATGTGAACCTTAACTACAAAATATATACTATATCTCTGTAGTTAAGAGCACTCATGCTGTTTTTTTCCAAACATTTTTTATTTAATAGTGGAATTACTTTCTTCATATAAACATAGTGGTAGTGATGTCATCGAATAAACACATTCATTCACAATTCAGACAACAGATAAACTACAAATTTTATAAATGATTGTTATCATTGTTAATATAATTTAAAATTTACATGTAGTATAGAATTTCTCCCATAACTTATATATATATATATAATTACCCCAAATCCAAAACTCAACTAGAGACTAGATTTGGGGTAATTTTAATTATTTATTGACTAGTTTAACTTTATGCTTATAATCTATCTATCTATCTATCTATCTATCTATCTATCTATCTATCTATCTATCTATCCATCCATCCATCCATCCATCCATCCATCCATCCATCCATCCATCCATCCATCCATCCATCCATCCATCCATCCATCCATCCATCCATCCATCCATCCATCCATCCATCCATCTATCTATCTATCTATCTATCTATCTATCTATCTATCTATCTATCTATCTATCTATCTATCTATCTATCTATCTATCTATCTATCTATCTATCTATCTATCTATATTATAGTGCATAAATATATGCAACTAATTGAGCTAAAATCTTGAAATATATTTTAATGTGAATATCTATAAATGCTAAAGTAGACCATCATCTCTCACCATCATGCATTTTATATATTATCCCCTAACTTCCAGCTAAGCTGAAGACATGAAATAACTGAAATCCCACATCAGTTATTGTAACCATTATATAAATAAAATGTGACTTGACTTTAAAGTCAAATTTTAATCACAATCATGCACTTGTAGACAATATTTTAGCAACTTAACAGCGATACTTTAAAAGATGGTAAAAACTTCTATTCTCATTGGAAAACGTTTAAGAAAAGTAAATCTCACTCTTCCAAAAGTATATGCAGTTGCTTACTATTATGCTATAGAAACACATTCAACCAGCCATGTATATCTATGTAATCTTATAATTGAATATTTATAAATACAGTAATTAGATATATGTAAAGCATAACTTTAAAGATTTTATCCACTTAGGAGCAGACCGGCAGAAAATGTTAAGATCAAGGAATTGTGGGAAGGTTAGTGTTAGTTGACAAAGACTACAAGGATAGTCGAAAGCGCTCCTAAATGGATAAAATTTTTAAAGTTATACTTTACATATATCTAATTACTGTATTTATAAATATTCAATTATATGATTACTATATTGATTTGAAGAAATACAGACATCGAATTATAATATTATTAGATATATATAATTGCAAAACTAAATATCTGTAAAATATCTCTCTACTATTTTTTTTTTATAGAAATACAGGAAAAATAATTATTTACAATAAAATATTTAAATTGGTTCAACCTTATATTTATAAATAGCATAACATTTTTTTTTTTGGAAAACGCTGCAACATCAGATGTTTTCCCAAGTTCGCAGACTTTTATTTTTTAAAGATCTTAAATAATGTAAATTCCTTAAGTAGTTCACTGATGTATTATCAAATATTTATATGAAAAAATGATTTTCTCTCTAGGCAAGGTAAGTGTTATTTGGTGAAAATTTTTATACTTTTTTAATATTTTACTTTCTTCTAAGAATATTAAGTTAACAATCATGACCAACATTGCATTGCATTGACAAATGCATATGTCTTTCTATCTATTTTAATCCACCTATTTATTCATCATCAATCCATTTATCTATCACATATTTATCTATGTAGCTATCTGTCTATATATTTTTATCTATTCACCTATTCATGCTTACTTATTTACTTATGAAATTATCTATCTATCTATCTATCTATCTATCTATCTATCTATCTATCTATCTATCTATCTATCTATCTATCTATCTATCTCTCAATCTATCTATCCATCTATCTATCCATCCATCTATCTATCTATCTATCTATCTATCTATCTATCTATCTATCTATCTATCTATCTATCTATCTATCTATCTATCTATCTATCTATCTATCTATCTATCTATCTATCTATCTATCTATCTATCTATCTATCTATCTATCTATCTATCTATCTAT